>CM046378.1:100362-125362 GCA_025413485.1 Ficus microcarpa | reverse complement strand
CGGCTGCAGCCCAAGGAAAAAAGAAAGAAAAAAAAATGGGAACAAGACATGACATAAAGCCATGATTTAAGGGTCAAAATGGTGAGCTAAGTAGGGGAAATTTTTAGAGATCTCTAGGGCCATACAGGGGCTGCCACATGTCCCTCCTTTCCTCTCAATTTTTGGCAGCACAACCCCCCATTCTCTCGCTTGGATTCGGCTGCAGCTAAGGAAAAGAAAGCATGAGGAAAAGCCACAAAATAAGGCAAGTTATCAACTACTCCAAGCTCCCTTGTTTCTATCAAAAACCTTTCCCATCTCTCTAGTCATTTCATTTGAAAAACCAAGAGAAACTCTAGCACTTTTCTCTCTAGAGAGTCGGCAGCAAGAGAGGAAGAGAAGGAGGAGAGAGTGAGAGCAAGAGAAATTCTTGAAGTGTTCATTCCTTGGAGCACGGTTTTGCAAGAGAAAAAGTGAGAAAATTTTGTGGGTTTTTCCAAGAGTTGGCAGAACAAAGAAGAGAAGAAAAAGGTAAGAGAAACTTGGATTTTTCTTATTGTGATGTTCGGTTTTGGTAAAGGAACAAAAGCTAACAAAAATTTCTTGGATCCCATTTCTTGGAAAAGCCATGGGACTAGAAGGCACCAAAGGAAGGAGATTTGGAAATTTCCAAACCCTAACTTGGGTTTGAGGTAAAAACCCTTAAACCATCTTGAGATTAAGTTCCATTTAAGCTTTTTGAGGGTGATTCAAGTTGGTTGTAAGGACATAAGTCCAATCTATTTTTTCAGCCCTCATTTGTTGGTGTGTGTGCTTGATTTGGAGTTAGGGTTTCGGTTGGCTTGATTGGTTATTTATATGCTTGATTTATGCTTGCTTGATGATGGATTTTCATGCTAGAAATTAGGTTGTATGTCCCCCCAAGATGTGACCAAAAATCTGCTAAGGCAACCCCCTTTGATGCATACTAGCTTAGGGTGAAATGTTGATGCTTGAATGTGTTGTATGGAAAAGCTAGAACCAAGCAACCCTAGGTTTTTGGTTTTGGATTTTGGGTTACATGGAATGTATGAGATGGATTTATGGGTTTCAATGGGACGTTAGAAATGCTGCTTGATCTATGTATAAGCTCCTGATGTGATTGGTCAAGTTAGATTCCGCGAAGTAGGACGTAAACCGAAAGTAACTCTCAAAGCTGCCAGTTCGGTTTCGAACCTGAGCAGTTTTGGAAAGATGAAAATATAAGGCCTTTAGAGGCCAAACGGGGAAAAACTCAAAACACGAAAGTTGCTCGGAACAACTTTTACTAGAGAGCAGTTGAGCAGAATCTCGAAATAAGGCTCAAATGGCCTCCGTTTTCCTCAAAACCCGTGGCTGATCCCTGGGACGGTCTTCACCCAGTTTTTTCAGGGTCAGCCAGTTTTCAAATAAAAACTGGTACTAATCTCGACCGAACTGGATTTTTCATAAAACACAAAAGTTTTAGCATTTTTCGAGGGCTACAACTTTCGTGAAGACAAACTTTTCAAATTCTAAGCCAATTTTTAAGCTGGGCATGTTTTATGGAAGGTGCGCAGGGAGTCCGAAATCCTGCACATGAGTTTTACGAAAATGTTTTCTAAAAAAATTGTGAAGTGCTTTTAAATGGTTATTTTAGCTTTGGAAACTGTTCCAAAGGCAGTCTCCAGCCTCAAATGATTTTATAAAAGATCTGTTTCGAAAACTATGAATTTTAAGGGCTCGGGTTTGAAATTTCACATTTTCCACGAAGTGAAGAAAAGAGGGTTTCATACCGAATATTTTCAAGTTAAGGAAAATAATGAGTTTAAGCCAAAGTATTTTCTAATTAAAGGAGTTAGAATTTTTACAAGCAAAATGAAGGATTTTGGAAAATAAATTACACAATATTTTCCAAAAATAAGGAAGAGGGATTTTAAAGTAAAATTTGGTAAGCAAGCCGACTACGAACAGTAGCCGGATATTATATCCGAGTTACAAACCCAAAGGGTGACCAAGGGTTGACTAAGGGTTGACCCAAGGTTAATTAAGGTTAACACTTAAGGGTTACCCAACATAACCCTAAGGGATACCCACATGTATAATTGGGCTAAAGTTTAAAGGGTTAATGGAAATAACCCAATGACAAGGATGTATGAGCAAAGCCCAAAAATAGAACAAGGCTCTAATCAAAAAGGTTACCCAACGTAACCTCTTAAGGATTAATCAAAGTTCGATTATCATTAATAAGGAGTGGGGATTAAGGTGGCCAAGATGGATATCAAGTATAAGGGACAAACAACCAAAAGTTGGTATGAGTGCTGGTAGGTCACCAACACCTTAAGTAAGGATCCTGATCCAATATTTTTGGTATAGCAGGAAGCGACTTGCTGTTGCCGACAAATTTAAGGGACGCAATTTTAAGGATACGGCACTAGAGGTAAGTACAAACCTCACCTGCAGTATGAAAGCTAGTAAATTATGTTCAAGTATGTGGTTTTCAAATATGCTGCAATATGTTGTGTGCTATATCTATGAAATGCCATGCTTTATAAAAAGTGCTAAATCTGCAAAATGATATGTTTATAAAAAGTGTTATATTTGCAAAATGTCATGTTATAAAAATTGTCATGATTGCAAATGTCAAGAATGAAAAGAATGTCATGCCATGTTATGAATGAGATAGAAAGTATGTTATCATATAGTGACATCATAAGGTATGTTCACTAAAGATAAACAACATGGTAAGAAATCACAAGTAAAGTGTCGTACCGACCTCCCATAAGGTGGAGGATTTTTTCATGTTCAAGTAAAGGATTCACCCTCTCATTGATGCGGGAAGGTGTAATCATCCAATGTTCCCAGAGCAGTTAGGGACCTTGCAACCCCTAACTGTATCTGGAGGCACGCTAAATAAATGATGGTACGTACACTATGGGGTCCATAAGAAAGATAAGTTCAAGTTAAAAAAGATTGCATAAATGGAACATAAATGGTTCACGCATATGCATATGATGATGTATGTTTTTAAGATGTTTTAATTGTTTTGTGAGATTATGTTTGTGCTTATTGGGCGAAAGCTCATTCAGTTATATTTCATACTGTAGGTAAGAAACCTGCAGCCTGAATGGTGGGCATTGTGTGGGCGGTGTGGCGGCGGATGAAGGCGGTATGGATACCACTACGCATTAATTCCGCAATCTTTTGACAAGTTAAGAAGATTTGTATATAAGTATATACATGATGAAGACAAGTTATGTAGTATGGTATTTTGGAACTAAAGACTTAAGTAAACTTTTAGTTCAATAGTAATGATCTATTGCTAATGACAAATGCTTTTTATAAGTATGTTTAAAAAAAAAAAAGTATTCCCAAATTTTAAGTAAAGTTAAGTGAAGTAAGTAAGGTGGCGGCCCTACGTAGTAAGGGGGCGCCACAGAGTTGGTATCAGAGCGGTATCCTGCCAGCCTACTTCGTCTCGCTTCGCATCATTCCGCAATAGCCACAGAGTTGTAGCTGTACCTGAAGTTCTCTGAGTTCCGCGGGTGCCATCCTATATGGAGCTTTTGATACTGGTGCAGCTCCGGGTATCAGCTCGATTTCGAACGAAATTTCCCGCTCTGGAGGCAATCCTGGTAATTCTTCTGGGAATACGTCCACATATTCCCTGATGATGGGAACATCATCTGGCATCAACTTCTTCTCCTGCATCTTATCCACCATGTTAGCTAAATATCCTTGACATCCATTAGCTAACATTTTCCATGCCCGTATAGCAGACACGAACTTGGTGGTGGAATTTCTAGGCTGTTCTTGGAAATTAAACTCCTCATTCCCGTCGAGGCTGAACGTTATGCGACGCTCTCTGCAGTCGATCCTAGCGTTGTACCTTCCCAAGAAATCCATCCCTAAGATCACATCGAAATCATGGAGTTTGATTGCGATGAGATCTGCAATTAATTCTCTGCCATTTATAACGATGTGAACATTTTGGATCCAGAAATTGGACCACAAAATTTCGCCGGATGGTAAAGAAGCATTGAAAGGTTGTTCTATTCTCCTAACACTGCCTCCTAGCTTCTGAGCAAATTCTAGGGATATGAAAGAATGCGTGGCACCAGAATCGATTAAGGCAATGACATCATAAGTGGTGATAGAAATCTGACTTGTCACCACGTGTGACGTCCCTGCCTCCGCATCTCCCTTTGTGTAGGCATAAATCCGGGCTAGAGGTTCTGGTGCTTCTATTCTGCCTTGTACTACTACCGGTCCCTCCAGCCTAGCCTGTACTGCATGTATCTGCCTCTGATTGGGATTGCGGTTCTGATATTGCTGCTGCTGGTTCTGGTATTGGGGTTGTGGGTTCTGATTGTTCTGAGGGCAATTCTTAGCAAAATGTCCCTCCTTGCCACAAAGGTAGCAAGCATTTGATCCCTTTCTACAAACTCCCGGGTGCTTCTTTCCGTAAGTGTCACAAGTAGGATAAGTGACATTGTTACCATCATTCCCCCGGTTATTCTTCTTTTGTTGAAAATTTTTCTGTTGACCCTGACCATTAAAATTTCCTTTCCTTTTGTTCTTCCCAAACTGTTTGGGACTTTGGCCAGAATTGCTTGCTTGACCCTTTGTGTTGGCTTCTGTACCCTGGCGGGGTTGGTTGGTCTTAGCAGCAGCTTTCTCCTCTTTTCGGGACTTAAAGATCTGGGCTCTTGCTTCTTTGTCCCGGTTTATCCAATATTCAGCCCTAACCGCCCTGCTGACACAATCTGACACGGTCTCCGGCGGACTGTTGCCGGTACTGACTAGTTTCGCAATGTCTGTGCGAAACATCCTCATCATTAACCGGACTTTCTCTTCCTCATTCAGCACCAACTTAGGGCATAGGCGAGCGAGCTACTCAAATCTCTTTACTGCATCCATCACGGACAGCGATCCCTGTCTGAAATTTGTGAACTCGTCTTGCTGTACTGCAAGGACTTCTCTGTTGTAGTACATTGTACGAAACTCGTTGACAAAGTCCTGCCAGGTCATTGCCATCACATCACGACGTGCTTCAACTGTTGTCCACCAGTGTCTAGCATCCTTCTTGAGCGCGAAGGAAGCACATAATACCTTTTCTTGTTCAGTAAGTCTCATGAAATTCAGGATAACCTGAATATCAATGAGCCAGTTATCTGCAGCAATAGGATCTGTAGGCCCTTCGAACTCAGGCGCCTTCATGCGTCTGAAACGCTCATATAACGTGTCCTCCCGAACCAATGGCGGATTTACTGGTATGGCAGCTGGTGCCATTGGGACTTCCGCGGGTCGAGGCACTTCTGGCTGAGCCTCTGGTTGTACATTAACGTTGGGTGCTTGGGGTACCACTGGCGGTATGGGCGGTGCTGGCTGTGGCGCCGCTTGAACCTGAGGGGCTTGGTTCATCCGCTCTAACTGTTCCCTGAATCTATTCATTTCCTGTCGCTGTTCTTGCAACTGCTGTTGCAAATTCATCATCAACGTTATTAGATCCGGCTGAGGCGGATCTTCGGGTGCATCCGTAGATGTGTTTCCTCTTGTACGTACCATCCTTATCTTCCTAATATAGGAAAAAGAAATATTATCAATACCCTTCTTCCCATACATATCTTAACATATCATGTTATTATCATACAATCCATTAATGACATCACATAAACATACATATCATATCATAACATAGTAACATCATCATAACACATAAGTACTTAACATATCATAACATAACTTGTCATATATCCCGTGATCGCACGGTCCCTTTTTGTACAATCTCAAAAGTACATCATCATAACAAAAGTACATATCGTACAAAATACTTACTGTTATATTTACAATATTTTCAAAATACAACATACTGTACATATTTACATTATACGGCCAGAACTTCGGATGGAAGTGGCTACCACTTGCCATCCTACATATATGTACAACCTAATAACCGAATACAAAATACTATAAACGGTCCTAACAAAAGAAAATATACAAGGTCGGCCCTAATCTAATCGGTATCGTCGAGGGTGCTGACTGAAGTATCCGAATCAGAAAGTACTATCACCTGACCAGGTACATACTCGTCAGGTATCTCCTCAGGGTCGTCCCACTCCTCGTAAGCAGCCTCATCGTCCATGCCGTCCTCATCATCGCTAGAAAGGACGATAACTGGTGGATCCGCATGCTCTGGTGGATCTATGGGTACGACATCATCGTCTGAGTCGCCCTCTGCGTCCATCGGATCTGCAGCAGCTGGAGCAGGTATCTCGGGTATAGGTCCTCATCCACAGGCCCCACCTCGTACTGTGGGTCCTCCTGCTCATCGTCATCTGTGGCTGGAGCCTGGGCCTCGGCCACGTGCTCGGCGGCAGGCATAGTCTGAGCCCTCGTCTCGGCCTCTAAGATGTCGTCATAGAAACTGCCGATGACCATCTGGCTGTTCGGCGTCGGAACCAACTGCTGAATATGCTGTGGTATTCCGTTCCGTAAGAGTAACAACGCCTGTAGCTCAGACTCTGGCATGTCCTGAGGAATATAGGGGAGCATCATCTCCTGGAATCTCCGACAATAGTGACTCATCGTCTCCCCTGAGTAAGCATGCCAGTCCTGTGACAATCTCTGATAACGAGCCTGTCGCATATCCCGATAAATGGCAAGGTCGCGAACTGGCTCTCCGGCTCCTCTGGCTGGCAATGGCCCGTAACGGCTCATCACCACTGCGTGAAAATGCGCCCAAGTACGCCTAGGCAGCTGCGGCTCTTCAAACGTGGCCCACCATAATCTGGCATCACCGCTCAGACATCTACTGGCGAGAGTGACCCGTAGGTGCTCCTCGATATGACATATCGCAAAAATCTGCTCCATATCGTGCAGCCATGTCTCTATCGACATCGACCGCCTAGTGCTGTCGAAATATGCCGGCTGTGATCGGTAGAAAGCTACCACTGCATCTCGATCCCTCTTGACTTGTGCTGGATCCATGATGCCGCGTCTACTCCACATCATAAATCATAAAGCACATAAATAAAACAATACATAAGCAAATAAATCTAAACTTACTTGCAATGGTGGAGGCGATGTCAGGCAACTGTAAAATCGTGTCGCAAGGAAACCGCTCTGATACCAACTCTTGTAACGACCCACCTAGCGTAGGCCGCTACCTTGCTTGATAACATACATTCATAACATAAAGCTTACTTACTTTCTTAGCTTGTAAAACACAGCGGATTTTTTTTTTTTTATAGTACACAAAACTATATACATAAACTTAAAATATTGTTTCTGTGCATAAACATATTAACTATTACTTATAAAACGCTTCTTGTCTCTCATAAGTATATACCACTCAAAAATGCGTAGCGGTTCCATATACCACTATTTACAGTGCTTGAACTCGCTACTCCCCATCGCATCAATATCAGCTGGCAGGCGACTTACCTACAGCACAAACTCAAAACGGTGAGCTTAAAGCCCAGTAAGTACAATTCCTAAGCCGTAATTAAATAATAATATACTTATAACATATAACATCTAAATCATGATAACATAACATACACATAGCATAACACTTAACATAGCATATATCACATAGCATACATAACATATAATACATGACATACTTAGTATAACACATAGCATGCATAGGTCATCTTATGCTTCATTATTTTCCTTATTCTTATATCTTATGGGCCCTTAGTCTAAGTGTTCGTATCCGGCGCGCGACTATGGATCGTCTGGGGCGGCCAAACCAATTCCAGTTCAATCCACAGTCCAACCCGACCTGGCGCGAGTGGTACGACACGGTGCTTATTTTCTTACTTAAACTTATTTACGTGTGAACATACATTTCTGATGTCTTGATTCTTTCTTATCTTGTCTTATCTTAGCATATACCCATATACTTAACATATTTCATAATACTTAGCATATTTCATGTAGCATACATGGTACTTTGCATATAACACAGAGCACATCATCGAGTCTAATAATATAATCCTATTAGCTTGTGCTGTAGACGGTGTTGTACTTACCGTCTGTACTTCAGTTGTTTGGCAGATCCTCTTCCGAGCTCAGCTGCAGGACTCTTCCTGCTTGATTAAAGGACGTACGTCAGTCTTCTAGTCCATCTTCATCGTATGCTGGTACTAACTAACATTCATGCGGGTTTTCGGCTATATGTCCCCCTAACGTAAAGCCATTTGTAACCCAGCGGGTTTCGTTGAAAAATCTTTCCATAAGCTTAAGCCTATTTATAAAAATATTGGGTTAGGTAAAACCTACCCTAGGGCTTATAAAACTTGTTCTCTTTTTAGGTCAACCAAGGTCAACCTTTACGAGTGCTAAAGTCAACCCTCTTCGGGTCAACTCTGGGCTTCGGGGCAAAGCCCGGTAACTCGGGTGCTAAATCCCGGCTACCTTACGTTCTACATTTTCATTTGAAAAACTTAACTTAAAATCCTTTTCTTTGAAAACTTTAACTTAAAAACCCTTTTTCATAAAAAGACTTAGCTTAAAACTTAAACTTAATAACTTGCTTCATAAAAATTTCGTAGATCTTAGCTTATAATTTCATAAAATGAGTAAGGGTCGGAAACTGCTTTTGGGACAGTTTCCGTGTTTGAAAACAGTGTGTTGAGTCCGAAAATAATTTTCCTAGTTTGGTTCTACAAAATCATGCACAGAATTTTGTTGAATCCTGCGCAGTTTTCAGATTTTAGGTTACAATTAAAAATCCGTTTTGATTTGGAAAAAGTTTCCTTCACGAAAGTTCTAGCCCTCGAGGAGTTCTAAAACTTTCGTGTTTTACACATTTTCTGATTCCTTACCGATTAGTACCAGTTTTAAATCGAAAACAGACTTAACATGAAAACTGGGTCTCACTGACCCACCTACGGTTTTTCTTGAAAAAGTAGGCCGTTGGAGCCTTATTTTGGCAAAGTGCTCGCGTTGCCCCCTAGGAAACACCTTAATCTACAACTTTCGTGTTTTACGTTTTTGCCCATTCGGCCTCTAAAGGCCTGTAATCCACGTTTTACCGAAACTGTCCACTGGAACCCGAGAGACAGTTTTGGTTCTTACATTTGTTTTTACGTCCTATGGCGCGGGTTCTAGCTCGACCGACCACTTCGGGAGATAGTCAACATACATGCAGCGCGTCTAGCGTCCCTTAAAGGCTTACCAAGCCATCCCACATGTTCGTGCAACCCATAATCCGAACCTAATTGCCTAGGGTTGCACGGTTCCTCTAGCAAGCATACAACATACTATCTAGCACATGGTTCATAAAAATTTAAAGCATACATGCATGAATCAAATCTGACCTAATGGGGACATAAAGCCTAATTTAAACCCTAGCATGCATTCTAGCAATTCAAGCACAAAAACCGAACTTAAATCTCATGCACAACATCAAACCAACCACTCGGCTAGCCTAACCAAGCATGCACGGCATTAAGCACACATATGGCAGAAAATTTAAACATGCAATGGGCTTATGCCCTTACATCTTTTTGGCTGAAAAATACACTTAAATCAAAGCTTAAAAACTCAATTAAAAGCTTTAGAAAACTTTTAGAATTTTACCTTAATTGGTGGTGTTCGGCCTCTAGGGTTTGGTACCCGAAATGGCTCCCCTTGGCTCCTAGCTTTCGGCTGCCTCTACTAGGTGCACCAAAGATCAGATTTTTGGTCCCTACAGCTGCTCCTTAGCTTGCTCGGCCTCACTAGGGCTGATTTCCCAAAACTGGAATTTTTTTCTCTTTTCTCTCTAGCCAACCCGTGGCTGATCTTGAGGCAAAATCAAGCCTCCAAAACTTACTCAAGCTCACTCCTTTGGCTTGCTAAGCTACCCGAAACTTCTAACCCTAATTTTCCCCCAAAAATTTTGGTCTTTCCCCTTTGATTTCCCCTGCACTTGGCTCACGGCAAGGGCTGCTCAATGGCTGCAGAAAATTTTTTTCTTCTCTTCCCCTCGGTTTCCTAGGCTACCCGAAGTAAGTGATAAGGGTTTGGACTTGAAAAATTTTTTGAACTCTTCTCTCTCTCTCTCTCGGCTTTTTGAGCTGGAAATTGACAAGAGTTTTGCTAGAGTTTTTGAATAAAATGAATAGGGAGCTCTTCTATTTATAGAGCAAGGTAAATCTTTCAAAAATTCAACTTTCCTCCCCAAAATTTTTGAAACTTTAGCCTTGTGGCATGCAAGGGTGGCCGGCCATAATGGAGTGGGAGCCAACTCATTGTGAGTTGTCAAGGCTAGGTGTCACAAGCTCATTGGTCCACCACACCAAAGAGATAAGGATGAACTTCTTCTAGAAAAATTCTTGAACCAGGCTTTGGTTGACTGAAAATCTTGCAACGTCGAGTTTAAAAATTCAAATTCCAATACTGTAACTATTATTTTACAGTTTTTGGATTTTTATACTTGCCGTCGGAAAATCGGGTCGAAAAATATTTTTCTTGTTTTCTCAAACCCTTTCTGCCCCATGAACTCAATAAATGTGCCTGATTTTTCTATAGTGGTTCCGGTGTCTCATTTTCATTATCTGTTAAAGAAAATGAGTTTCTGCAGTATTTTTCGAAAAATGCAGATCTTAAAATTCATGTGTCGCAATTTGGACCATTTTGGTCAAACTTTGACTTTTCGGGTCAACGGTTGACTTTTTGGTCAAAATTTTGACTTTTCACAAAACGATCCGATTTCACTCCTTATTGTCCGAAAAGGCTGTTTGCTTCTTCGAATCATCAGTTTTGAGTCTTTTTAAGCTATAAAAACTCATAATACACACATGAAAATTCTGAACTGAACTTTTTCATAATATTGCATAATCTGCACATATTTAATTCTTTACAAGAATTAGTAGCATGAAAAACTAGATATCACAGTTATTTCCTTTAACCCATTCAATCTTAGCCCATTATACAAGTGGGTATCCCTTAGGGTTATATTGGGTAACCCTTAAGGTTAACCTTAATTAACCTTGGGTCAACCTTTTGTCAACCCTTGGTTATTCTTGGATTTGTAACTCGGATATAATATCCGGTTACCGTTCGTAATCGGCTTGTTTACCAATTTTACTTTAAAATTTCTCTTCCTCATTTTTGGAAAATCTTGTGTGATTAACTTCCAAAAATCCTTCATTTTACTTGTAAAAATTCTAACTCCTTTAATTAGAAAATTCATTGGCTTAAATTTCATTATTTTCTTTAGCTTGGAAATGTTTGGTTGAAACCCTCTTTTTCTTTATTTTATGGGAAAAATGTGAATTCCAAACCCGAGCCCTTAAAATTCATGGTTTTCGAAACAAATCGTTTATAAAATCATTTGGGGTCGGAAACCGCCTTTGGAATGGTTTCCGATGCTAAAATGACCATTTTAGAACACTTCATGATTTTTCTAGAAAAGATTTTCGTGAGACTCATTTGTAATAATTCGGGCTCTCTGCGCGTCTCTCACAAAACGTGCCCAGTTTAAAAATCGGCTTGGAATCTGAAAAACTTGTCTTCATGAAAGTTGTAGCTATCGAAAAATGCTAGAACTTTCATGTTTTACACAAAATCTAGTTCGGCCTAGATCAGTACCAATTTTTATTTGAAAACGGGTTAACTCTAAAAAACTGTGTGGAGAACGTCCCAGGGTTCAGCCATGGGTTTCGGGTAAAACGGAGGCCTTTGGAGCCTTATTTCGAGATTCTGTCCGAATTTTCCTCTAGGAAAAGTTGTTCCGAACAACTTTCGTGTTTTGAGTTTTACCTCATTCGGCCTCTAAGGGCATGATATTTTCATTTTCCAGAAACTGCTCGGGTTCGAAACCGAGCTGGCAGTTTTGAGTGTTGTTTTCGGTTTACGTCCTACTTCGCGGAACTAACTCGACCGATCACATCGGGAGCTTAGACAACATCAAGCAGCGCCTCTAACGTCCCATTACAACCCATAAATCCATCTCATTCTACTCATGCAACCCCAAATCCGAAAATCAAAATACTAGGGTTACATGGTTCTAGCTCATGCATCATCTCATACTTTCAACACAAAATCTAACCCTAAGTCTAGCAAGCTCTCTTGGCTGCCAATGGCAGATCTTTGGCCTAAACTTATGGGACATACAACCTATTTTCTAGCATGAAAAATCCATCATTTTCAAGCACAAATTTGAAAGCAATCAAGCATAAAAAAATCAGCCAACCAACCCTAACCTTATCAAGCACATACACACCAAAATAGGGCTGAAAATTAAATGGACTTATGTCCTTACAAACCACTTGAATCAACCTTAAAAACACTTAAATAAAACTTAGATTCAAGGTGGTTTAAGAGATTTTACCTCAACCCAAGTTAGGGTTTTTGAAATCCCAAAGTTTTCCTTCCTCCCTTGGCTTGCTCTTAGCCCACGGCTTCACCACACCATGAGATCCAAAAATTTTATTTTTGTTAGCTCTAAGGCTCCACAAAACCGACCCTTAATCCAAGATCAACAAGAAGAAAAACCAAGTTCTTCCTTACCTCTTTTTCCTCTTGTTTGGTTCGGCTACCCCCTTGGTGGATTCACCAAAAATCTTCTCACTTTCTTGCTCACTCTCTTGTTCGGCCAACACACTCAAAAGCTCACCAAACTTTTTCTCAAATTTTCTCTAGCTCTCCTCTCTCTCTCCTTCCTCTTTGCTGCCAAAATGACCAAGGGAGAATGAGAGTTTTTGGCTCTCTTTTTCCCCCAAAAGGCACAAGGAAAGGGAGGACTTGTGATGTGACTTGGTGGTTGGTTTCTTGCCCTTGATTCAAGGCTTTGTGTCTAGTCCTTTCTTGTCCATTGTGCAGCCGAATTTAAGGGAGTGGGAGAGGGTTGGGCAGCCGGATTTTTGGGGTAGAAAAGGCATAGGTTTGACTCATTTTTGTTCAACAAAAATGACTAGAGAGTGAAGGGATTTGATGGATAGGAGTGGTTGCACCTTTTCCTTGATTTAAGGCTTGATGTCTAGCCTTTGTTCCCATTTTTTTTTTTCTTTTCTTTGTTGCCACCAGCTGTTGCCGACCAAAGGGAGGGGGATGGCTACCTTGGTTGCCGAAAATTAAAGGGTAAGGAGGGACATGTGTCCTCTCTTGGTTGGTCCTAGAGATCTCACAAATTTTCTCCCATGTTGTTCAACTTTTTGGTCCTTAAATAATGGCTTTATGTCTTGTTCCCTTTGATTTTCTTTTCTTTCTTTTGTTTGGGTTGCAGCCGGCTGTGAGGGAGGGAAAGATGGTTGCACAAGTAAGCTTAAGATAGTAAAAGATGATGTCATGGGCATGGGCTCTTGTCCTTTGCTTGGTTAGACTTTGGTGGGTCATCTAGTTACCAAAACTAACCAATTTTCTTTTCTTTTCCTTGTCTAGATGGCCGGACTTTTATGGGGGTAGGGGGCTGCCATTTGAAGTCTTGAGTTAGTGGAGGGTGATGTCAAGAGTTGATGTCATCTTCCACTAGCTCTTTCAAGGCCTTGTTTGGCCGTCTCGTTCTTTCACGGCTCCTTTTGTGCTCTACAGTTATTTCCAACACTGTGATGAGCATTCTTATTTTATATTTTGATCCAAAAATTATTCCATTAAATTTTTGGACCGAAACTCTCTTTCTCCAATTTTTCGGAGACCTTTTTACCCTTAGTTCTTTTTCGGTGTGCTTGATTTTTCTAGGGTGGATTTACGGCTTATAAAACTCCATTTTCGGATATTCTTTTCATATTCCTTCATCATACTTGTAAAGTCGACGTTGTGACCCGTCACGGTCAAACTTTGACTTTTTGGTCAACCCTTTGACTTTTTGGTCAAAGTTGACTTTTTGGTCAAACTTTTGACTTTCGTGAAATTTCATCCTTTTTCGTTCTTTTTCCTTTAAAAACTTCATTTTTGGCTCGTAAAACATTAATTGAGTCTCAAAATCATTAAATGAGGACTCGAACATCGTTTAGATAAAATTATGAATTTCTCATTATTATTCATAATTTTTCATATAACACATCATAATTACATAAATTAGACTCTAATTCCTTATGAATAAGGAGATTACAAGTCTACAAAATTTCAGGTCTTACACCTAGAAGAAGAATGCCCCTGACAACAATGGAACCCCCACTTGTCAGAAGTGTGGGAGAAAGCATCCGGGAGACTGCCGAGCTGGGACAAACTGCTGTTATCTGTGTGGCAAGGAAGGCCACTTTGCAAAGAATTGCAATGCAAATGTCCAGAATCAGCAGAACTACCAGAGGGGTCAGAGAAGTCAGTTGCATGCCGCCCAGATGAAGCTGGAAGGACCTGCAATCCCTCAGGGCCGAGTCGAAGCTCCAGAATCTCAAGGACGCATCTATGCCTACACGAAGGAGGATGCTAAAGCTGGACCATCCACGGTGGTGACAGGTCAGCTTCCTATTGCCTGATTGATTCTGGAGCCACGCATTCATTTACATCGCCTAGATTTGCTAAGAAACTAGGTAGAATTAATGATAAAATTGGAAGGACTTTCCGTACTGCATTGCCCTCCGGGGAAATCTTGTTGTCTGATTGTTGGATACGCCATGTTCCAATAATTATATGCGGTAGAGAGATTTACGTCAACCTGATCGTCATTGACCTATACGACTACGACGTTATCCTGGGTATGGATTTCCTGGGAAAGTACAACGCGGTTATAGACTGCCAACGCCGCCCAGTTACCTTCAAGCTGTAACGCCCCCAAATCCACGTAGGGCTAATTACGCAAACTTGGGTCGCTACCTTACTTGCTTAACTTAAACCTTACCCAATTTTTAGAGTAAATTTTTTTTTCTTTTCTTTTAAAACTTCTTTTGAAACTTTAAAAGACTTAACTTTATTTTAAAATCATGACCTGAAAACTGCCCATACATAAAACATAAAACCTTAAGCTTATCTTAAGCATATCTTAAAACTGATTCTCATTCATAATAACTTAACCTCTTAATATGTACTCACTTGAGTACCGTGCTTTTACCCCTTGGGGAAGCTACCATACTTAAACATAACATAAACCGTGGACCAGACTCGACCTAATGCGGATCGGTACCACAAGAGGCAACTCGTTGCCATATCTACTGAAACTGAAACTACACCATACATACATAAAACATAATGTAAACACATTTTTTATTTCAAACATATTTTGGAAACCCGTAGCGGTGTCCATTCCCACGTTTCACAGTCCGCAGCACCATCTCTCCACAGTTTTGCATCAGGTATTGCTAATAGGTAGCTTACCTACAGCATGAACGTAAGTAGTGAGCTAAAAAGCTCAGTAAGCATAATATTCAATCCGCATGCAAATGGAAGTACAAGCATACGTGAACCAATTATAATTTCTTATTAATCAATTATGGTTCCCTATTAACTTAACTCTATACCATGTGTGCACGTACTGAGGTATATAACCATGGAGTGGTTGAAGGTGGTCCGTCCGATCCAACTCAAACCATGAAATATAATGTTTAACATGGAGTAGTGGAGACAACCCATCCAATTCAAGTCAAACAATGGAACATACCGTTTGAACTTACCACGGAGGCAAGCCAGTACAACACAACAATCTTTACTTAACTTATCTCATGTCTTAAGAACTTGTTCTTACCATATAGTTCATTATCAGTGAGTATGCTTCATGATGCCATGATATCGAACATAAAACATAACTTACTTCATCGTAACATACTATCTCATAACTTAACATGCCATGACATACTGTATCGTAACATAACATCATACATAACATAACATAAATCATAACATACTTCATAACATACTTCATCTTAACATGAAACATGGACATATCACATCTTAACATAAACGTTCTACTTCATAACATCATAAATCATGAAATGCCATTCATGATTTCATAAAATGTCTTATGCAAACAAACATGTGTTCATGCTGTAGGCGGAGTTGTACTTACCTTCCGTCCTACGCTCTTGATTTACTGTCCCAACTAATGCTGTTCCTCTTCCGGGTACAGCTGCAGGTTCTGCCTGCTCGATAAAAGACATGCTTTAATTCAAACTTATGAAATGTCGGTGACTTAACCAACATGCTTATCCTACATGGTCTTGGTTGTATGTCCCTTTGTGTAAAAATATCTTACTTGGTTACGTTGGATAACCTCGTGTACTAAGCTCATAACATACTGTTAGGGTTAGATCATCTTCCAACCATGATTTTATCCTCAAACCACAAATCATCGGGTTAAATCTATTAACCCTTTAGCTTAGCTTAATCGGTGTCCTTTAGGGTTACATTGGATAACCCTTCAGGATAAACTAAACAATGTTATTAGTCAACCAAAGTCAACTAGGGTTAACTCCGGTCAACTACAGTCAACTATGGTCAACCCCCCCTATGGGTCAACCTTTGGGCCTTGGGCTTGACCCGGTAACTCGGGTCTAACTCCCGGTTACCATTCGTAAACTAATCGCTTGCTATACTCGAGCTTGAAAAATTCATTTTCCTTAATTTGGAAAATTTAGGGAAATTAATCCCAAAACTCTTTTTACTTACTTGTAAAAATTTTTCACTTAAATCATAAAAATCCAAACTCTTGGATTAATGCTTTATAAAATCATTTGGGGTTGAAAACTATCCTTGGAACAGTTTTCCATAATCAAAACAGTAGTTTGAAGAAGAAAAACAGTTTTCTAGAAACATTTGTAAAACTAGTGGTGCAGGAGTTTTCGGATTCCCTGCGCACCCTTCATAAAATGACCCCAGTTTAAAAATCGGTTCGTAATCTGAAAAAGTTTTCTTCACGAAAGTTCTAGCTCTCAAAAAATACTAAAACTTTTGTGTTTTACAAAAATTCCAGTTCGGTCTAGATTCGTCCCAGTTTTTGTTTGAAACTGGCTGATCCCGAAAAATCGAGTAAAAACTGGGTCTGGGTATCAGCCACGGGTTTTGGGGAAAACGGAGACCATTGGACCCTTATTTTGAGAATCCGTCAACACGTCCCTCTAGAAAAAGTCGTTCTGGACAACTTTCATGTTTTACGTTTTTCCCAATTCGACCTCTAAAGGCCTCAAATTTCACTTTTCCAAAAACTGGGCAGATTTGATCCGAATCTGCCAGTTTTTGTGCTTATTCGGTTTTACGTGTCCTACTTCGCGGAACTAACTCAGCCGATCACGCGGGAGCCTAAGTAACCAACATGCAGCGGTATATAACGTCCCACATGAACCAACACGTGATTCTAACGCAGCCATGCAACCCAAACCAAATCTGCACTAGCCTAGGGTTGCATGAACTAGAACTTGCATCACATCTCATACATGCATTCAAGCCTAGCTCTAACAACCATGCACACAAGCCACAACCGGCTGCACACTTATAGGGAACATACCAACCGTAAATCCATGCAATCCTAGCATGCAAGCAAGCACAAATATAATGCACACAAGCATAAACAAAACCATAAGCAACCACCCTTAACACACACCCTAATCAAGCACCACACCTAGTCTAGGGCATTAACCATAAAACTTGAGCTTATGCTCTTACAAACCATGCTTGGAAATACACTTAAATTTCCAAATTAAAGCTTAAACCAAAAGCTTAAGGTTATAGGATTTACTTCTAGGGTTTGGAACTTGGTTTACTAGCTTGGATCCAAACTTCCTTACTCCTCCCTTTGGCTGCCAACAAATCCGGATTTCCCCTCCAAATGGGGTTCCAATTTTTCAGCCATGCACATACAAACATACACATAAATATCCCATCTAACTTGCATGGAAAATTACTAAAGTTTGAGGGAGTTTTACCTTAGCTAACCCTAGGGATGGGTTAGGGTATGCTAACTGAAATCTCCCTCCCTTTTTGGCTCTCCAATCACTCGGCTCTAGCTCTCCAAATGGCACCAAAATTTTTCACCAAACTTGGTGATTCCTTGCAGCCAAAGCCGAAGCCTCCCATACCCATATCCTTCAATTTTTTTCTCCTTATTTTTCTGCACCAAACAGTTGAACTCACACACACCTAGGGACACCAAAAATCACTTTGGTTTCTTGGTTGGAGTTTCCTCTCCATACTCGGCCACTCCACCATTTTTTCTTTTCACCAAAATTTTCTTTCCTTTTCTTCCTCTCCCATGCACGGCCACTACCCAGAAAATGGGTCCAAAATTTCCAGATTTTCTCTTTGGTTTCCTAGCTCCAAAACCGAGCACCCTAACTAGCCTTCCTTGGCTTTCTCTAACTTTTTCTCTTGATTCTTTCTCTTCCTCTTACCACTCGGATTTTTCTGAAGAAAAATGGCCAGAATTTGGCTGTTTTTCTCCATTTTTCCAGCCCCCAAAATCAGCCCATATGCATGGGTATTTATAGGCACATGAAACTTTCTAAAAATTAGATTTTGACCCCAAAATTTTTAACATATTAATCCTTGTTCCACAAGGTGGCCGGCCATTACTTGGAGAGTAAGGCTAGGATGACATCATGGCTTACATCATCGCTTACCTCATCAAATTTCTAAAATTACACTTTTGCCCCAAAAGCTAAAATTCTTGCATTTATGCCCCTTAGGTGTCAATGGCCGGTCATTTGCTTGCCTTCCAAGCAAATGACATCATCTTGGTGACATCATGTGATTACCTCATGCTTACATCACATATTTTCCAAAATTACATTTTTACCCCTAAAGACAAAATATTTGCAATTTTGCCCCCATAGGTGGCCGGCCCTTACTTGTCTTGCAAGGCAAGTCATTGCCTCATTGTGACATCATCTTGATGACATCACTACGCTTACATCGTCAAATTTCCAAAATTTACACTTTTGTCCCAAAAGTGAAAATTTTGACATTTTTGCCCCTGCATGTGGCTGGCCCCAATGGGTTACTTGGTGACCAAGTTTTCTATATTTTCATGTCTTTTTTGTCCTTGACCTCAACTAGGTGTGCTTGATTTTCTATGGTGGTTTTAAAGCCTATTTGAGCTATCTCGCCCATACTGACATATTTTACAGTATTTTCTCATACTGCATCATACAATACTGCCAAGTCAACCCGTTGACCACTCTTGGTCAAACTTTGACTTTCTTGGTCAAATTTGACTTTTTTGGTCAAACTTTGACTTTTTTGAAATTACGTCCTTTTTCGTCCTTTTCGACTTGAAAGGACGTTTTCTAACCTTAAAAACCTATTTTGAGTCTTATCGAGCCATAAGATCTCATAAAAAGTATGAAAAACTCTTAACCGAGCTTTTCCGTAAATATCTCAATATATGCACATAATTCCTTCGAAGAGGAAATGATAACATGAAATTTCTAGGTATTACAATCTACCCTCCTTGAAAAAATTTTCATCCTCGAAAATTCGGATATTTCTGGGTGACTTTTCTTCAAAATCCACCCATATCCTCATACTTATCATACTTACTTGCTTTCATACTGTGATATCTAGTTTTTCATGTTATTAGTTTTTCTTTAAAGATTGAATATATGCAGTTCATGCAATTTCATGAAAAAGTTCAGTTCAGAGCTTTAATATGTGTTATGAGTTCTTATAAGCTTAATAAGACTCAAAAATGATGGTTCGGAGAAGCAAATAGCCTTTTCGGACAAAAAGGAATGAAATCTATATGATTTTTAAAAAGTCAAAATTTTGACCAAAAAGTCAACCGTTGACCCGAAAAGTCAAAGTTTGACCAAAAAAGTCAAAATTGCGACGGAAGAATTTTAAGATCTGCGGTTCGTGAAAAATACTGCGGAAACTTGTATTCTGTGACAGATAACAAAAATAAGAACTAAAACCACCGTAGAAAAATCAAGCACGCTAAGATAGGACATGGGGCAAAAAGGATTTGAGAAAATAAGAAAAATATTTTCAATCCAATTTTTTTAGACTGTAAGTATAAAAATCCAAAACTGTAAAATAATAGTTACAGTATTGGAATTTAATTTATTAAACTCAAAGTTTCAAAGTTTTCATTTAAAACAAGCATTGAATTATGATATCATAAAGAAATTATTTTTTTAACATCACATGTGTGGTGGACCAATTCCCTTGTGACATGTGGACATTGCTAGCTCACCATGAGTTGTCTTCCACCCTCATTATGGCCGGCCACCTAGCATCCAACAAGTGCAAAGTTTTGAAAATTTTGGGGCCAAAATCTAATTATTGAAAGCTCACTTTTTGCCTATAAATAGAGGATGTTTCTATTCATTTTTAATGCAAAACTTAGCCAACCTCTTGCAAAATTTCTGCACACAAAACCGTGGGAGAGAGAGAGTGAGAGATCAGAAAAATTTTTGAACCCAAACTCCATCCTTCATCTTCGGGTAGCTTAGGATCCAAGAGGAAGAGAAAAAAAAATTTTGAGGGAAAATTAGGGCTAGAAACTTCGGGTGAGAGAGCAAGCTAAAGGGTGAAGTTTGATCAAGTTTTGGACTTGATTTCTCCTTGGGAGCAGCCGCGGGTTGCTAGAAGAAAGGAGAAGAAAAAAATTCCAGAATTGGGGCAAGCAGCCCTAGGGTGCCGAGCAAGGAGGGGAGGAGCCATTGGGACCAAAAATTTGATTTTTGGTGCACCAAATAGGGAGTAACCGAACCTTGGAGCAAGGAGGTGCATAGGGAGATTTTTCGGAACCCTAACCCTAGGCCGAATCTACTCCAAGCTAAGGTAAAAATTTTAAAAGTTTTTACCAAGTTTTTAATTAAGTTTTGAGCCAATGATTTAAGTGTATTTGTGCAAAAATTACGTAAGAGCATAAGCTCATATGTGTGTTTAATTTTCTGCCCATATGTGCATATATGCCTAGTGCTTGGTTAGGTTAGTTCTAAGGGGTGGTTTGGTTTAATTTATGCTCTTAATTTATGATTTGTTGATTGAATTGCTAGAATGGCATGCTAGGGTTTTGTTTGAGGTAATATGTCCCCATTAGGTCAATTTAAATTATGCATGTATGTTATGAAATTTTGTGAACCAAGATGCATGAATTGTAGGTTGTATGCTAGAATAGAAATTATGCAACCCTAGGTTATTAAGCTCGGTTTTTTTTAGGGTTGCATGATCACGTGGGTTTGCATGGTTAGGTTACAAGGGACGTTAGATGCACTGCATGAATGTTGACTAACTCCCGAAGTGGTCGGTCGAGCTAGAACCCGCGACTTAGGACGTAAAACAAAATGTAAGAACCAAACTGCCCTCTCGGGTTCCCACTGGACAGTTTCGGTAAAACGGTAATTACAGGCCTTTAGAGGCTGAACGGGTAAAAACGTAAAACACGAAAGTTGTAGAATAGGGTGTTTCCTAGGGGGCACCGCAGCCAGTTTTCCGAAATAAGGCTCCAACAGCCTCTATTTTCAAGAAAACCCGTAGGTGGTCTGTTAGACCCAGTTTTTATGACAAAACCGTTTTCGATTTAAAACTGGTATTAAACGGTAAGGAATCAGAAATTTTACAAAACACAAAAGTTTTAGAACTCTCCGAGGGCTAGAACTTTCATGAAGAAAAATTTTTCTAATTTAAACGGGATTTTTAGATATAATCTGAAATGTGAAAACTGTGCAGAAATCAAGAACTTTCTGTACAAGATTTTCTAGAACCAAATTAGGAAACTTGTTTTTCGGACTAAACATGCTATTTCAAGCATGGAAACTGTTCCAAAAGCAGTTTCCGACCCTTACACATTTTCTAAAAATATGATCCAGGATTTACGAATTTTTAAGAAGCAATTTACAAAGTTTAAGTTAAAAGTTAAATCTTTTAAAGAAAGTGAATTTTAAGTTAAGTTTTGAAGAAACATGTAAGACGGAAGGTAACCGGGAATTAATACCCGAGTTACCGGGCTTAGCCCCAAAGCCCAAAAGTTGACCGAAGGAGGTTGACTTTAGTAACTAAGAAGGATAGCATTAGTTAACCTTATGGTGATTAGTTGCTAATAGAAGCCCGAGGGTAGGTGATGACCTAACCCTATTCTTTTGTATGTGGGCTTAGCAAATAAAAGATTATCCAACGTAACCTATTAGGTCACGACATAAGATCGATAAGACTACTGAGGTAGTCACCCTTTAGATTATGTATGATTTTATTTTCTAGGGGGGGGGGACATATAACCAAAACCCGCATGAATGTTGGTTAGTTACCAACATATTATGGAAATGGATTCGAAATCTTACGTACGTCCTTCAATCAAGCAGGAGGAATCCTGCAGCTAAACCCTGAAGAGGAGCAGCAAAGCAACAGACGTGGAAACGGTAAGTACAACGCCGTCTACAGCACAGGCTACTAGTAGTATATTACTAGAGTTCAATGATGGGTTCCGTGCTATATGTTAGATAACATGTGTGCAATATGAAAAATGTCAAGTATCTGAATATACGCTAAGATAAGAAAGTGACATCGGAATGTATGTTCACCAATAATAAGATTAAGTAAGTTATTAAGTGCCGTGTCGTACCACCCGCACTAGGTCGGGTTGGACTGTGGATTGAATTGGAAATGGTTTGGCCGCCCCAAACAATCCATAGTCGCGCGCCGGTTACGAACACTCAGGGTAAGGGCCCATAAGAAATCAGAATACGGAAAATTAGGAAACATAATACGAACATAAATGGTCTACGCATGCTATGTGTTATGACATGTTACTATGTATACATAATATATGTCTTACGTTATCTTGTTGTATTTTGCGGTATAAGAGTTGTACTTGCTGAGCGATAGCTCAATGTTTAAGTTTGTGCTGTAGGTAAGCAACCTGCTATCTGATGATGATGCAATGTGGAGTTGCGAGTCAAGGCAGTGTGAATAGTGGAGAATGGGTATCGCTACATGTTTTGTGGTTTGTATATATAAGATATGAAATGTTTTTATAACAACTAATAGTTAATGTGCTCGGACGCAAAAAAAAAAAAACAATATTATAACTCTTATTCTATGTTTATAGTTTTTGTGAGTACTATAAAAAAAAAAAAAAAAAATTTCTGCTGTGTTTTACAAGCAATGTAAGTAAGTTTTATTTACTTATTATGTTATGAATGTATGTTAATAAGTACGGTAGCGGCCTACGCTAGGTGGGTCGTTACAAGAGTTGGTATCAGAGCGGTTTCCTTGCGACACGATTTCACAGTTGCCTGACATCGCCTCCATCATTGTAAGTAAGTTTAGATTTATTTCTGTTATATATTGTTTTATTTTATATGCAAAAAGTATTTATGATTAAATTATGTGAAATAGACGTGAGATCATGAATCCGATACAAGTCAAGAAGGATCGGGATGCTGTCGTCGCCTTCTACCGATCGCAGCCTCTATATTTCGATAGTACTAGACGATCGGTGTCGATTGGGACATGGCTACATGATATGGAGCAGATATTTGGGATATGTCATATTGAGGCGCATTTACAGGTCACTCTGGCCAGTAGGTGTCTGTTCGGTGATTCCAGGATATGGTGGGTCACATTGGGAGAGATGCAGATGCCTAGTCGCACCTGGGCACACTTCCACGCAGCAGTGATGAGACGCTACGGTCCACTTCCAGCTCGAGGGGCCGGAGAGCCGATCCGTGATCCTGCTATTTACCGAGACCTGTGACGTTCTCGATACCAGAGACTCTCTCAGGACTGGCATACCTATCCAGGGGAGACCATGAGCCATTACTGCTGGAGATTTCAGGAGACCATGCTCCCGTATGTTCCTCAGGACATAGCAGAGCCCGAGCTAGCGGCGTTGCTACTCCTAAGGAACGGAGTACCGACTCACATCCGTCAGCTCGTCCCGACGCCTAACAGCCAGATGACTATCGACAGCTTCATTGATGATATATTAGAGGCAGAGACGATCGCCCAGACAGTGCCTGCCGCTGATCATGTGGATGAGGCCCAGGCTCCCGTCGTTGATGACGCCGGACAGGAGGATCCGCAGTATGAGGTAGGGCCCGAGGATCCGGTACCCAAGATGCCTGCCCAAGAGGCAGAGGGCCCGATGGATGCGGAGGACGCCTCAGATGATGACGTCATACCGATAGATCCACCGAAGCAGGAGGACCCTCCAGTTATCGTCATCTCCAGCGATGACGAGGATGATATGGATAAGGAGGCCGCGCAGGATGAGTGGGACGATCCCAAGGAGATAGCGGACGACGATGCATATGGACATGTAGTCGTGCTTTCTGATTCAGATACGTCTGCGAGTACTCTCGACGTCACTGACTAGACTAGGACCGATTTTGTATATTTCTTTTGGTAGGGCTAATTATAGTATTATGTATTTCGGATGTTAGGTTGTATATATATGTAGGATAAAAAGTGTTAGACACTTCCATCCGAAGTTTTGGCCATAAAAATGTAAATATGAACAGTATGATGTATTTTAATATATTGTAAATATAACAGTAAGTATTTTGAACCATGTAAAGTATGTACTTTTGACATGAGGATGTACTTTTGATTATTGTACAAAAAGACCGTGTGATCACAGGATATATGGAAAGCTATGTTATGATGTGAAGTGCCATGTTAAGTATTTATGTGATATGATAATGTTACTAAGTTATGATATGACATGTATGCTGATGTGATATTATGTATGATAAGTTTGGTTTGAGATGTTATTGATTTGTGATAATATCTGTTTCCTATATTAGGAATATTAAGAATGGTACGTACACGAAGAAATGCACCCGCAGATCCGCCTCAGCCGGATCTCGTAACATTGATAACCAATGTGCAACAACAGTTGCTGGAGCAACAACAGGAGATGACTAGGCTCCGGGAACAGTTAACGCGGATGGATCAAGCCCGCGAAGCTCCACACCCAGCACCGCCAATTCCACTAGTAGTACCTCAGGCACCCCAGGATCGCCCGGAAATTCAACTGGAAGTTCCACGGAATGTTCAGATTCCAGTGGCTCCAGCTGCTGTACAAGCAGATCCGCCATTGGTACGCGAAGACTTGCTATACGAGCGTTTCAGACGTATGAAGGCACCCGAGTTTGAAGGGCCTACAGATCCGCATATGATTATTGGTGACATTTTTTGGGGGCTGGCCACTTACTTA
>CM046378.1:59241-100262 GCA_025413485.1 Ficus microcarpa | reverse complement strand
CCGCCTCAATCTTAGCCGGGTCTACGGATATGTCTTCCTTTGAGACTACATGTCCAAGGAAATGGACTTTTTCCAACCAAAACTCGCACTTGGAGAACTTGGCGTAAAGCTGATTTTGCTTCAAAATCCGTAGTGCAATCCTTAGATGCTCCTCATGCTCCTTTTTCGACCTTGAGTAAATCAGAATGTCGTCTATAAAGACAATGACAAACTTGTCCAAGTAGTCCTTAAATACTCGATTCATCAGATCCATGAAGGCGGCTGGTGCATTTGTCAGTCCGAACGGCATGACGAGGAACTCGTAGTGTCCATATCGAGTGCGAAACGCCGTCTTCGGAACATCTCCTTCCTTGATTCGGAGCTGGTGATATCCCGATCGTAGATCAATCTTCGAAAAGATTGAGGCTCATTTCTGTTGGTCGAACAGATCGTCGATCCTGGGCAACGGATACTTGTTCTTGATGGTGATCTTGTTCAATTCCCGATAGTCGATGCACATTCTTAGAGTGCCGTCCTTCTTTTTAACAAACAACACCGGGGCTCTCCATGGTGAATAGCTTTGTTTGATGAATCCTTTATCCAGGAGCTCCTTCAACTGGACTTGTAATTCTTTAAGTTCAGCAGGCGCCATCCTATACGGTGCATTGGATACTGGTGCCGATCCTGGGGGCAACTCAATCTCAAAAGAGATTTCTCGTTCTGGTGGCAATCCTGGCAGATCTTCAGGAAAGACGTCCACAAACTCCTTGGCTATCAGTACATTTTCCGGCTTACTTTCGGTCTCTAGCGTCTTATCTATCATGTTGGCTAGAAACCCCATACATCCTTCCGCCAATAACTTTTTAGCCTTTAACGCCGAAATAAACATCTTTGGCTGCTTCGGGGTCGATCCTCAAAAAATAAATTCCTTATCCCCAACTGGCTTAAACATAACGGCACGACGCTGGCAGTCGATAACCGCGTTATACCTTCCCAGGAAGTCCATACCCAGGATAACGTCGTAGTCGTATAAATCGATGACGATTAGATTGACGTACATCTCTCTACCGCATATGATTATTGGGACATGGCGTATCCAATAATCAGATAATAAAATTTCCCCGGAGGGTAATGTAGTTCGAAAGGTTCTTCCAATTTTCTCATTATCTCTACCTAGTTTCTTAGCAAACCTAGGTGATATAAATGAATGCGTAGCTCCAGAATTAATCAACACATAAGCATCTTGTTGGGGAAAAAGGAAGCTGACCTGTCACCACCGTGGATGGTCCAGCTGGAGCATCCTCCTTTGTGTAGGCATAGATGCGTCCTTGCGGTTCTGGAGTTTCAGCTCGGCCTTGGGGAGCTGCAGGTCCTTCAAGCTTCATCTGTACAGCGTGCAACTGACTTCCCTGACCCCGCTGGTAATTCTGCTGGTGTTGGACATTTGCATTGCAATTCTTGGCAAAGTGGCCTTCCTTGCCACACAGATAGCAGCGGTTTGTCCCGGCACGACAGTCTCCCGGGTGCTTTCTCCCACATTTCTGACAAGGGGGAGTTCCACTGTTGTCAGGGGCATTCTTCTTCTGGGGAGAATTCTGTTGGCTCCCTTGCCCTCCAGCATTCCACTTCCTTTTCTGCTGGGTGTTGCCATACGGCTTGTTGCTGCCGCGTTGGCCAGAAGGTCCTCCTTGACCTTTCTGCTGTGATGATTGGCCGGGCTTGGTCTGATTCTGCTTGGCTAGTGCCCTTTCCTCATTCTTTTCCTTAAAGAACTGGGCCCGTTGCGCCCTGTTCTGACCGACCCAATATTCGGCTAGAACTGCTTGGGTGACGCATTCGGCGACAGTGAGCGGTGGGTGGGGGCTATTACTGATAATCACGGCTAAGTCCGGCCGGAACATTCTCATCATCTTTTTCACTTTGTCCCTCTCGGAACTGACGAGTTGAGGGCAGAGACGGGCGAGCTGTTCAAACCTTCTTACAGCTTCAGCCACGGACAAATTTCCCTGACGGAATTTGGTGAATTCGTCCTGCAGAGTTTTCATTACTTCCGTGTTGAAGTACTTCTCACAGAACTCTTCCACAAAGTCTTCCCATGTCTTCTGGTTGATGTCCCGTCTGATTTGAACTGTTTCCCACCATAACCGGGCGTCTTTCTCCAACATAAAGGACGCGCAAAGGACTCTCTCCCTATCATCGAGCCCTAAGAAGTTCAGGGAAACTTGAAGGTCGATGAGCCAGTTGTCGGCCTCGATCGGGTCCGTTGATCCTTCGAATTTCAGTGCCTTCATGCGCCGAAATTCATGGTACAGCTCTGCCGGGGTCCGGACACGAGGGGCTGGTGGAGCCGCTACCGGCGCCATTGGTGCTTCTGGGGCCGGTGGTCCTTGGTTCTGTTGGGCTATCTGAGCCCTAAGCCCACCTATTTCTCGTTGCTGGGCTAACATCATCTCTCTTAGCTCGTTTAGTTGAGTTGTAAGACCGACGTTTTGGGCCTGTGCCGCTCGATGTCTTGGTAGCATGGTTCTGTATAGAAGCAATAAAATAAGCTTCTTATTTTTAAAACTTTCATAAAATCATATCTTTTATACAGAACCATAATCTTCTTTTCATAATCATAGTTTTTAGGAAAAATATATAGTTTCCTCATCATGGGCATACATTACTTGTTTTACCACCACCGAGCTAGGGCACAACCCAACGTCATTCTCACAACCATCCTTTCCATTGCAAACCATCGATATGCGTCGAATACGAAAATCTAATTCTAAGCATAAGAAAATAATTTAACTTACTTGGACTATTGCAGAACGATGCGGAGCGAGACGAAGTAGGCTGGCAGGATACCGCTCTGATACCAACTCTGTGACGCCCCCTTACTACGTAGGGCCGTCACTCCTTACATACTTACTTACTTACGTAAAAATTAGGGATAATTTTTTTTTAAACATACTTATAAAACATTTGTCTTTAGTAATACATCATTACTACTTAAGTAAACGTTTACTTAAGGTATTTAGTTCCAAAATACCATAAAGCATAATTTGTCTTTATCATACATGCTTATATATAAAAACTTCTTTACATCAAAAGATTTGCGGAAACTATGCGTAGTGGTATCCATACCGCCTTCGTCTGTTACCACACCGCTCCAACAATGCCCAGCATTAAGCTGCGGGTTTCTTACCTACAGTATGAAATATAACTGAATGAGCTTTCGCCCTGTAAGCACAAACATAATCTCACAAAACATTTAAAACATCATGAAAAACATACATCATCATATGCATATGCGTGAACCGTTTATGTTCCAATTATGCACTTCTTTTAACATTCTTATCTTTCTTATGGGCCCCATAGTGTACGTACCCTTAACATATAGCGCGCCGCCAGATTACAGTTAGATGGGGTTGCAAGTCCCTAACTGCTGCAGGAAACAGAAGTGATTACACCTTCTTACAACAACGAGAGGGCGAATCCATAACTTCATCATAAAAATCCTCCACCTTGGTGTGGGTTGGTACGACACTTTACTTGTGACTTCTTACCATGTTATTTATCTTTAGTGAACATACCCTATGACGTCACTATATGATAACATACTTTTTATCTCATTAATAACATGGCATGGCATTCTTTTCATTCATGGCATTTACAAACATGACATTTTCATAAATATGACATTTTGCAAATATAGCACCTTTATAATCTCTTGCAAAAATAGCACTTTTTATAAACATGGCATTTTACGAAAATAGTACATTTTATAAACATGGCATTTCGCAAAAATAGCACTTTTCATAAAACATGGCATTTCATAGATATAGCACACAACATATTGCAGCATATTTGAAAACCACATACTTGAACATAAGTTACTAGTTTTCATACTGCAGGTGAGGTTTGTACTTACCTCTAGTGCCGAATCCTTAGAATCGCGTTCCTTAAATCGTCGGCAACGGCAATTCACTTTCCTGATATACCAAAAATATAGGATCAGGATCCTTTCGTAAGGTGTTGGTGACCTACCAACACTCACGTTTACTTTTGGTTGTATGTCCCCTATACATAAAATCCATCTTGGCCACTTTAATCCCCATTCTTTATTGAACTTCGATTAAATCCTTAAGAGGTTACATTAGGTAACCTTTTGGTTTAGAGCCTTGTTCTATTACTGGGCTTTGCTCATATATCCTTGTTATTGGGTTATTTCCATTAACCCATTAATTCTTAGCCCAATATACATGTGGGTATCCCTTAGGGTTATATTGGGTAACCCTTAAGGTTAACCTTAATTAACCTTGGGTCAACCTTTTGTCAACCCTTGGTTATCCTTGGGTTTGTAACTCGGATATAATATCCGGTTACCGTTCGTAATCGGCTTGTTTACCAATTTTACTTTAAAATTTCTCTTCCTTATTTTTGGAAAATCTTGTGTGATTAACTTCCAAAAATCCTTCATTTTGCTTGTAAAAATTCTAACTCCTTTAATTAGAAAATTCTTTGGCTTAAACTCATTATTTTCTTTAACTTGTAAACTCTTGGTTGAAACCCTCTTTTTCTTTACTTTGGAGAAAAATGTGAATTTCAAACCCGAGCCCTTAAAATTCATGGTTTTTGAAATAAATCATTTATAAAATCATTTGGGGTCGGAAACCGCCTTTGGAATGGTTTTTGAAGCTAAAATAATCATTTAAGAACACTTCATGATTTTTCTAGAAAAGATTTTCGTGAGACTCATTTGCAAGATTTCGGGCTCTCTGCGCGTCTCTCACAAAACGCGCCCAGTTTAAAAATCGGCTTGGAATCTGAAAAACTTGTCTTCACGAAAGTTGTAGCTATCGAAAAATGCTAAAACTTTTGTGTTTTGCACAAAATCTAGTTCGGCCTAGATCAGTACCAGTTTTTATTTGAAAACGGGTTAACTCTGAAAAACTGTGTAGAGAACGTCCCAGGGTTCAGCCACGGGTTTTGGGTAAAACGGAGGCCTTTGGTGCCTTATTTCGAGATTTTGTCCATGCTGTCCTCTAGGAAAAGTTGTTCCGAACAACTTTCGTGTTTTGAGTTTTACCTCATTCGGCCTCTAAGGGCCTTGAAATTACCCTTTCCCGAAACTGGCCAGATTCGCATCCGAATTGGCTGTTTCGGTTCCTTCTTTCGGTTTACGTCCTATTCGCGGAATCTATCTCGACCGATCACATCGGGAGCTTAGACAACATCAAGCAGCGCTTCTAACGTCCCATTACAACCCATAAATTCATCTTATTCTACTCATGCAACCCCAAATCCGAAAATCAAAAGACTAGGGTTAGATGGTTCTAGCTCATGCATCATCTAATACCTTCAACACAAAATCCATCCCTAAGTCTAGCAAGCTCTCTTGGCTGCCAAGGGCAGATCTTTGGCCTAAACTTATGGGACATACAACCTATCTTCTAGCATGAAAAATCCCTCATTTTCAAGCACAAATTTTTAAAGCAAACAAGCATCAAAATCAGCCAACCAACCCTAATCTTATCAAGCACATACACACCAAAAATAGGGCTGAAAATTAAATGGACTTATGTCCTTACAAACCACTTGAATCAACCTCAAAAACACTTAAATAAAGCTTAGATTTAAGGAGGTTTAAGAGATTTACCTCAACCCAAGTTAGGGTTTTTGAAATCCAAAGTTTCCCTTTGATTCTTTGGCTTGCTCTAGCCCACGGCTTTGACTGTAATATCTGGTTTTCATGCTCCTAATTCTTGTAAGGAATTAATACATGTGCAGTTTATGCAATTATATGAAAAAGTTCAGTTCAGAACTTTCATGTATGTATTATGGGCTCTTATAGCTTGAAAAGGCTCAAAACTGATATTTCGGACGATAAGGAGTGAAAACTGATCATTTTATGAAAAGTCAAATTTTTGACCGAAAAGTCAACCGTTGACCCGAAAAGTCAACGTTTGACCAAAATGGTCGAAATTAAGAATCATGAATTTTAAGATCAGTTTTTCACGAGAAATATCGCAGAAACTCATTTTTATTAACAGATAATGAAAATGAGACTCCGGAAATCCTATTTAAGAATCCGGCGATTTTTCTGAGCTTATAAGGCAAAAAGGGTTTGAGAAAACAAGAAAAAGATTTTTCGACCCGAATTTCCGACGGCACGTCAAAAATCCAAAAACTGTAAAATAATATTTACAGTATTGGAATTTAAATTTTTGAACTCGACGTTTCGAGATTTTTCAGTCAAAAACCCAGTTTTGATTCAAGAATTTCTAGAACAGAGTTTGAGTTTATCCATTTGGTGTGGTGGCCCAATCAAGCCTTGACATGTGTCCCTTGCCAACTCATCTCTAGTTGTTCTCCACCCCTCTAGTTGGTCGACCAAGCCTTGGGAAACAAGGCTAAGGATTCAAAAATTTAGGGGCCAAAATAGAATTCCACAAAGCTCTTCCAAGTGCCTATAAATAGCCATCTCCCTTGTTCATTTTATTCAAGAAACATAACTAAACTCTTGCAAATTTTCCTCAAGAAAATCCGAGAGAGAAAGAGACCAAGAGAGCTCGAAAATTTTGTGAGCCAAACCACTCAACCAAGCTTCGGGTAGCTTAGGGAGACCGAGAAAAAGAGGAAAAAATTTTCGGGTGGCTTGTTCAGCCCTTGCCGTGAGCTTGAGTGCAGGGAAACCGAGGGAGAGAGAGACCAAGTGAGAGCCAAAATTTTCGAGGGAAAATTTGGGGCCAAGCTTCGGGTGGTGTGGCTAGCCAGGTGGGTGACTTTGGTGAGTGTTTTGGAGGCTGATTTTGCCCTGTTGTGGCCTCGGGTAGGCTAGTGTGACGGAAGGAAAAAAATTTCAGTTTTGGGGCCAAGGACCCTTAGTGGCCGAGTGAGCCAAGAAACCAGCCAAGGGAACCACCAACTCGGGTTTTGGTGCATCACAAGCAGCCAGCCGTGAGCTAGGGACCAAGGGGCAGCCTAGGGATCAACTTCGGTTTGACCAAACCCTTGGCCGAACACCACACACCAATTGAGGTAAACCCTAAAATGATTTCTCCAGTTTTTTTTAAATTGATTTTAAAGCCTTGATTATGTGTATTTTGTGTGCCAAAAGTTGTAAGGGCATAAGCCCGTGCATGATTTTAATTTGCTGCCCTATGGTGCTTGTGTGGCCGTGTGTGTGTGCATGTGTGCAGCCGAGTGTTGTGTGTGTGTGCATGAAATTTTTGAGCTCGGTTTATGCTTGATTCTTGTTAGAATGCATGCTAGGGTGTAGTAGGCTATTGTCCCCATTTAGGTCAGATTTAATGGTGCATGAATGGCTCGGATTTATGATGCTAGGTTGCTAGAAGATTTTTGTTGCATGCTTGGTTAGTGGAACCGTGCAATCCCTAGGCAATTTAGGCTCGGGTTGTGGATTGCACGAGCTCGTGGGTTGGCTTAGTTGGCCGAGAGGGAACGTTAGATGCGCTGCCTGCCATGAACCTAACTCCCGCAGTGGGCGGTCTAGCTAGAACCAATGTCTTAGGCCGTAACAATTGAACTAAAAACCGAAACTGCCTCTCGGGTCCCCTGGGAGCAGTCTCGGGAAAACATCCCAGTTGGTTGATAGAGGCCGAATTGGCCAAAACGTAAAACACGAAAGTTGTAGATTAGGGTGTTTACTAGGGGGTAATGCGGGCACTTTGCCAAAATAAGGCTCCAAAGGCCTACTTTTACACGAAAAACCATAGGTGGGTCAGAAGACCCAGTTTTTGTATTAAGCTCGGTTTTGATTTAAAACTGACACCAAATGGTAAGGAATCAGAAAAAGTGTAAAACATGAAAGTTTTAGAACTCTTCGAGGGCTAGAACTTTCGTGAAGAAAGTCTTTTCCAAATCAAAACGGATTTTTAACTATAACCTAAAATCTGAAAACGGTGCAGGGTTCAACAAAATCCTGTACACGAATTTTGTAGAACCAACTTAGGAAAATTTATTTTCAAACATAAAACGTTATTTTAAGCACGGAAACTGTCCCAAAAGTAGTTTCCGACCCTCGACCATTTTATGAAAATATAGGCTAAGATTCACGAAAATTTTATAAAGAAAGTTATTAAGTTTTAAGCTAAGTGTTATGAAAAGGTTTTTAAGTTAAGTTTTCAAAGAAAGAGTTTTTAAGCCAAGTCTTGAAGGAAAATTATAGAACGCATGGTAACCGGGATTTAGTACCCGAGTTACCGGGCTTCGCCCCAAGGCCCAGAGCTGACCCGAACAGGGTTGACTTTAGCTCACACAATGGTTGACTTTGACCAACAAGATAATAAACTCATATACAAGCGCAAGGGTAGGTGTTCGACCTAACCCGATGTTTTCTAAACGGGCCAAATACACGACACGATTTTTCAACAAAACCCTATGGGTTACAAATCGCTCTACGTATAGGGGGACATATAGCCGAAAACCCGTAAAAATGTTGGTTAGTACCAACATGCGATAGAGATGGACTTGAAGACTGATGTACAACTTTCCATCAAGCAGGAGGAATTCTGCAGCAGAGCCCGGACAAGGATCTGCGTAACAACTGAAATATAGACGGTAAGTACAACACCGTCTACAGCACAAGCTAATAGGATTGAACTATTAGACTCGATGATGTGCTTTGTGTTAAATGTTGTGTATTCATGTATGTAACACGAAAATGTTAAGTATGTAAGTATGTTAAGACAAGATAAGCAAGAAGCTAAGTTAGAAACATGACATAAGAAATGTATGTTCACACGTAAACAAGATTACTTAAGAAAATAAGAACCGCGTCGTTCCACCCGCATCAGGTCGGGTCGGACTATGAATTGAACTGGAATTGGTTTGGCCGCCCCAGATAATTCAATAGTCGCGCGCCGGATACGAACACGTAGACGAAGGGCCCATAAGATATAATGAAAGATAATGAAGCATAAGATGACCTATGCATGCTAAGTGTTATATGTATGCTAAGTATAAGTATGCTATGTATGCTAAGTATGCTAAGTATGTTATGTATGCTATATGTATGCCATGTATATGTTATGTTGTGCTAAGTTATTGTTTGTTAGATATTATATTGTTGCTATTTGTTTCACGGCCTAGGAGTTGTACTTACTGGGCCTTAAGCTCACTGTTTTAAGTTTGTGCTGTAGGTAAGTCGCCTGTCAGCTGATGTTGATGCGGTGGGGAGTAGCGGGTCAAGCAATGTAAAATCGTGGTATATGGAGCCGCTACGCATTTTGTGTGGTATACACTTATTAAAGACCAGATACTTTTTATAAGTAACAATTAGTAAATTATGCACAGCAACAGTAATCCAAATTTATGTACATAGTTTTGTGTACTATAAAAAAAAAAAAAAATCCGCTGTGTTTTTACAAGCCATGTATGCAAGTAAGTTTATGTTATGAATGTATGTATGCACGCACGAGTAACGGCCTACGCTAGGTGGGGTGTTACATTGACAAAGAAATGGCATCAAAAATTTTTTGTTAGCTCTTTGTTCTTCAATAAAACCGACCCTTAATCAAGAGAAAATCCAAGTTTTCTTACCTCTTTCTCTCTTGCTTTGCTCGGCCACCACTTGGTAGAACTCACCAAAATTTTTCCAATCTTTCTCTAGCACTCTCCCTAGCAAAATCCGTGCACCCTTGTGAAGAAAACCCAAAAATTTCTCTTGGAAACTCTCTCTCTCTCCTTCTCCTTCTTGCTGTTGAAATCTCAAGGAAAGTGAGAGCTTTGGCTCACTTTTTCCAACAAAAAGTATAAGGGATGGAAGGGTTCCTTTGATTGACCAAAGTGGGTGGAAACTTGTCCTTAATTCAAGGCTTTATGTCAAGTCTTTATTGTCCCTTGCTTGCATCCGAAATTCATGAGGGAAAAAGGGAGAGTATGGGCTGTTGGTGGGGGTTGTTGAGGCTGAAAAATGGGAGTGCCAAGTGTCTTCCTTTGGGTGGTGGAAAGACTTCTACACTCCACCAATTTTGCTCACACTTTTTCCCTAAGAAAATGGCTTTATGCCATACCTTCCTTGTGCTATTGTGTTGCCGAATCCAAGGGAGGGAAAAGGGGTTGGATTGCTGAAAATTTTGGAGAGGAAAAGGGGCATGTGGCAGCCCTTGATTGGTCCTAAAAATCTCTAGAAAATCCTCCCATACTTGCTCACTTTTTGGTCCTTAAATCATGGCTTTCTTTCTCATGTCCTTTCTCCTTGATTTATGGCTTATGTCTCCCTTCCTTTCCCTTGTGTTTGCAGCCGAAGTTATGGAGTGATGGGGGGTTCCATGTGCTTGCTTGGATGAGTGGGAGGTGATGTCATGAAGCATGGTAAGGTGTCCTTGTTTGGTTAGATTTGGAAGACCATTAGTTACCAAAACAAACCAAATCTTTTCCTTTTTCTTCTCTAGTTGGCCGAATTTTTTGAGTGGGAAAGGGCTGCCATTTGAAGTCTTGAGTTAGTGGAGGGTGATGTCAAGAGTTGATGTCATCTTCCACTAGCTCTTCCAAGGCCTTGTTTGGCCATCTCGTTCTTTCACGGCTCCTTTCGCGCTCTACAGTTATTTCCAATACTGTGATGAGCATTCTTATTTTATATTTTGATCCAAAATTCTTCCATGAAATTTTTGGACGGAAACTCTCTTTCTCCAATTTTTTCGGAGACCTTTTTGCCCTTAATTCTTTTTCAGTGTGCTTGATTTTTCAAAGGTGGATTTATGGCTTATAAAACTTCATTTTTGGAGTTTCTTTTCATATTCCTCCATCATACTTGTAAAGTCGACGTTGTGACCCGTCCCGGTCAAACTTTGACTTTTTTGGTCAACCCTTTGACTTTTTGGTAAACCCTTTGACTTTTGGTCAAACCTTTGACTTTTGTCAAATTTCATCCTTTTTCATTCTTTTTCCTTTAAAAAACTTCATTCTTGGCTCGTAAAACATTAATTGAGTCTCAAAATCATTAAATGAGGACTCGAACATCGTTTAGATAAAATTATGAATTTCTCATTATTATTCATAATTTTTCATATAACACATCATGGATACATAAATTAGACTCTAATTCCTTATGAACAATGAGATTACAAGTCTTCAAAATTTCGGGTCTTACAACCTATCCTCCTTAAAAGATTTTCGTCTTCGAAAATTAGAACAAATCGGGGTAGTCTCTCTTCATATCTTCTTCTCGTTCCCACGTCGCTTCTTCGAGGTGGCGGTTTCTCCATAGTACCTTGACTAGAGGGATAACCTTATTCCTTAACACTTTTTCTTCTCGTGCCAAAATCTGGACTGGCTTCTCCTCATAAGTAAGATCTTCTCGAACCTCGATTGGTTCATGCTCGATTACGTGTGAGGGATCCGAAACATACTTCTTTAGCATTGATACATGAAACACATTGTGCACATATGCTAATTCTTGGGGTAAAGCCAACTTGTAGGCTACGTTACCGACCATTTCGATTATTTCGAACGGTCCTATATACCTTGGCTCAATTTCCCCTTCTTTCCGAATCGCATAACTCCCTTAAACGGAGCGACCTTGAGGAAAACCAAGTCTCCTACTTGAAATTCGAGAGGTCTTCGGCGTTTGTCGGCATAGCTCTTTTGCCGGCTAAATGCAGTCTCCATCCTTTGTCGTATGAGCTTCACGTTTTCCATGGTCTTTCGAATGAAGTCTGTAGATACAAGCTCTTTTTCTCTTGTCTCGTACCAGTGGACTGGAGATCTGCATCTTCTTCCATATAAAGCTTTATAAGGGGCCATTCCAAATGAAGCGTGAAAACTGTTGTTGTACGAGAATTCAATCAAAGGAAGCTTCTTATCCCAAGTTCCCTTGAAATCCATCACGTACGCTCGCAACATATCTTTCAAGGTTTGAATGGTCCTTTCTGATTGTCCATCTGTTTGTGGGTGAGAAGCTGTACTAAACGAAAGCTTGGTACCCATTGCTTCATGCAAGCTCCTCCAAAATTTCGAAGTGAAGCGACCATCGCGATCCAAGATTATCGTCTTCGGAATTCCATGATAGCGAACGATCTGAGCCACGTACAATTCTGCCAATTGTTCTACTGAGAAGCTGAGCTTGATGGCTATAAAGTGCGCTGACTTTGTCAATCGGTCAACGACCACCCAAATTGCGTCGTTGCCGCTAGGAGCTCGGGGCAGACCCACCACGAAATCCATCGTCACTTGATCCCATTTCCATTCTGGGATGGAAATTTTCTGCAATTCTCCTCCTGGACGTTGGTGTTCCGCCTTTACTTTTTGACAGGTAAGGCACTTACTGACAAAAGTAGCAACGTCGTTCTTCATCTTGGGCCACCAAAAGCTCTCATTTAAGTCCTTATACATTTTTGTGACTCCGGGATGGACGGAATACGGAGTCTCGTGAGCTTCTTTCATGATCTTTTCCTTCAATTTTTCCTCATTAGGAATGCATAGTCTATCCTTTTGATAGAGTATGCCCTCATCGGATGTGTGGAAATCAGACTCCTTTCCTTCTAAAACCTCATTTTTCGTCCTAAACAGCGAGGCATCGGCTTCTTAACGTTCCTTCATTCCATCTAAAATGGTAGGCTGAAAGGTTAGAGCAGCTAATCTTCCCGTAATAAGCTCGATTCTGGCTTCCATTAGCTCCTTTTGAAGAGGCTCGGTCAAGGACCGGATTGACATCATCGAGGAAGACGACTTCCGACTGAGGGCATCGGCCACCTTGTTAGCCTTTCCCGGATGATATCGAATATCTATGTCGTAGTCCTTCACCAATTCGAGCCATCTTCTTTGCCTCATGTTAAGCTCCTTTTGCGTGAAAATGTACTTCAAACTCTGGTGGTCCGTGTACACTTCGCATTTTGTACCGTAGAGGTAGTGCCTCCAAATCTTTAAGGCAAAAACTACCGCCGCAAGCTCCAAATCATGCGTCGGATAGTTCTTCTCGTATTCCTTGAGTTGTCGCGAGGCATAAGCGATCACTTTTCCGTTTTGCATAAGCATGGCTCCCAATCCTATATTGGACGCATCGCTATAAATTACGAAGTTTTCTTCCTCCACGACCGGAATTGTGAGGATTGGAGCGCTCGTCAACTTGCTTTTGAGCTTTTGGAAGTGCTCTTCACACTTAGTGGTCCATTCGTAAGCCTTCCCTTTTCTTGTGAGTACGGTAAGTGGCGCCGCGATCTTAGCAAATCCTTCGACAAATCGTCGGTAATAGCCTTCTAATCCGAGGAAACTGCGCACTTCGGTGACATTTTTTGGGGGCTGGCCACTTACTTACCGCCTCAATCTTAGCCGGGTCTACGGATATGCCTTCTTTTGAGACTACATGTCCAAGGAAATGGACTTTTTCCAACCAAAACTCGCACTTGGAGAACTTGGCGTAAAGCTGATTTTGCTTCAAAATCCGTAGTGCAATCCTTAGATGCTCCTCATGCTCCTTTTTCGACCTTGAGTAAATCAGAATGTCGTCTATAAAGACAATGACAAACTTGTCCAAGTAGTCCTTAAATACTCGATTCATCAGATCCATGAAGGCGGCTGGTGCATTTGTCAGTCCGAACGGCATGACGAGGAACTCGTAGTGTCCATATCGAGTGCGAAACGCCGTCTTCGGAACATCTCCTTCCTTGATTCGGAGCTGGTGATATCCCGATCGTAGATCAATCTTCGAAAAGATTGAGGCTCATTTCTGTTGGTCGAACAGATCGTCGATCCTGGGCAACGGATACTTGTTCTTGATGGTGATCTTGTTCAATTCCCGATAGTCGATGCACATTCTTAGAGTGCCGTCCTTCTTTTTAATAAACAACACCGGGGCTCCCCATGGTGAATAGCTTTGTTTGATGAATCCTTTATCCAGGAGCTCCTTCAACTGGACTTGTAATTCTTTGAGTTCAGCAGGCGCCATCCTATACGGTGCCTTGGATACTGGTGCCGATCCTGGGGGCAACTCAATCTCAAAAGAGATTTCTCATTCTGGTGGCAATCCTGGCAGATCTTCAGGAAAGACGTCCACAAACTCCTTGGCTATCAGTACATTTTCCGGCTTACTTTCGGTCTCTAGCGTCTTATCTACCATGTTGGCTAGAAACCCCATACATCCTTCCGCCAATAACTTTTTAGCCTTTAACGCCGAAATAAACATCTTTGGCTGCTTCGGGGTCGATCCTCGAAAAATAAATTCCTTATCCCCAACTGACTTAAACATAACGGCATGGCGCTGGCAGTTTATAACCGCGTTATACCTTCCCAGGAAGTCCATACCCAGGATAACGTCGTAGTCGTATAAATCGATGACGATTAGATTGACGTACATCTCTCTACCGCATATGATTATTGGGACATGGCGTATCCAATAATCAGACAATAAAATTTCACCGGAGGGTAATGCAGTTCGAAAGGTTCTTCCAATTTTCTCATTATCTCTACCTAGTTTCTTAGCAAACCTAGGTGATATAAATGAATGCGTAGCTCCAGAATTAATCAACACATAAGCATCTTGTTGGGGAAAAAGGAAGCTGACCTGTCACCACCGTGGATGGTCCAGCTGGAGCATCCTCCTTTGTGCAGGCATAGATGCGTCCTTGCGGTTCTGGAGTTTCAGCTCGGCCTTGGGGAGCTGCAAGTCCTTCAAGCTTAATCTGTACAGCGTGCAACTGACTTCCCTGACCCCGCTGGTAATTCTGCTGGTGTTGGACATTTGCATTGCAATTCTTGGCAAAGTGGCCTTCCTTGCGATACAGATAGCAGCGGTTTGTCCCGGCACGACAGTCTCCCGGGTGCTTTCTCCCACATTTCTGACAAGGGGGAGTTCCACTGTTGTCAGGGGCATTCTTCTTCTAGGGAGGATTCTGTTGGCTCCCTTGCCCTCCAGCATTCCACTTCCTTGTCTGCTGGGTGTTGCCATACGGCTTGTTGCTGCCGCGTTGGCTAGAAGGTCCTCCTTGACCTTTCTGCTGTGATGATTGGCCGGGCTTGGTCTGATTCTGCTTGGCTAGTGCCCTTTCCTCATTCTTTTCCTTAAATAACTGGGCCCGTTGCACCCTGTTCTGACCAACCCAATATTCGGCTAGAACTGCTTGGGTGACGCATTCGGCGACAGTGAGCGGTGGGTGGGGGCTATTACTGATAATCACGGCTAAGTCCGGCCGGAACATTCTCATCATCTTTTTCACTTTGTCCCTCTCGGAACTGACGACTTGAGGGCAGAGACGGGCGAGCTGTTCAAACCTTCTTACAGCTTCAGCCACGGACAAATTTCCCTGACGGAATTTGGTGAATTCGTCCTGCAGAGTTTTCATTACTTCCGTGTTGAAGTACTTCTCACATAACTCTTCCACAAAGTCTTCCCATGTCTTCTGGTTGACGTCCCGTCTGATTTGAACCGTTTCCCACCATAATCGGGCGTCTTTCTCCAACATAAAGGACGCGCAAAGGACTCTCTCCCTATCATCGAGCCCTAAGAAGTTCAGGGAAACTTGAAGGTCGATGAGCCAGTTGTCGGCCTCGATCGGGTCCGTTGATCCTTCGAATTTCAGTGCCTTCATGCGCCGAAATTCATGGTACAGCTCTGCCGGGGTCCGGACACGAGGGGCTGGTGGAGCAGCTACCGGCGCCATTGGTGCTTCTGGGGCCGGTGGTCCTTGGTTCTGTTGGGCTATCTGAGCCCTAAGCCCACCTATCTCTCGTTGCTGGGCTAACATCATCTCTCTTAGCTCGTTTAGTTGAGCTGTAAGACCGACGTTTTGGGCCTGTGCCGCTCGATGTCTTGGTAGCATGGTTCTGTATAGAAGCAATAAAATAAGCTTCTTATTTTTAAAACTTTCATAAAATCATATCTTTTATACAGAACCATAATCTTCTTTTCATAATCATAGTTTTTAGGAAAAATATATAGTTTCCTCATCATGGGCATACATTACTTGTTTTACCACCACCGAGCTAGGGCACAACCCAATGTCATTCTCACAACCATCCTTTCCATTGCAAACCATCGATATGCGTCGAATACGAAAATCTAATTCTAAGCATAAGAAAATAATTTAACTTACTTGGACTATTGCAGAACGAGGCGGAGCGAGACGAAGTAGGCTGGCAGGATACCGCTCTGATACCAACTCTGTGATGCCCCCTTACTACGTAGGGCCGTCACTCCTTACATACTTACTTACTTACTTAAAAATTAGGGATATATTTTTTTTTAAACATACTTATAAAACATTTGTCTTTAGTAATACATCATTACTACTTAAGTAAACATTTACTCAAGGTATTTAGTTCCAAAATACCATAAAGCATAATTTGTCTTTATCATACATGCTTATATATAAAAACTTCTTTACATCAAAAGATTTGCGGAAACTATGCGTAGTGGTATCCATACCGCCTTCGTCTGTTGCCACACCGCTCCAACAATGCCCAGCATTAAGCTGCGGGTTTCTTACCTACAGTATGAAATATAACTGAATGAGCTTTCGCCCAGTAAGCACAAACATAATCTCACAAAACATTTAAAACATCATGAAAAACATACATCATCATATGCATATGCGTGAACCGTTTATGTTCCAATTATGCACTTCTTTTAACTGTAACGCCCCACCTAGCGTAGGCCATTACTCGTGCGTGCATACATACATTCATAACATAAACTTGCTTACATACATGGCTTGTAAAAACACAGCGGATTTTTTTTTTTTTTTATAGTACACAAAACTATGTACATACTCAAAATACTGTTTCTGTGCATAACTTACTAATTACTACTTATAAAAAGTATCTTGTCTCTTATAAGTATATACCACACAAAAATGCGTAGCGGCTCCATATACCACGATTTTACATTGCTTGACCCGCTACTCCCCACCGCATCAAGATCAGCTGACAGGCGACTTACCTACAGCACAAACTCAAAACCGTGAGCTTAAAGCCCAGTAAGTACAACTCCTAGGCCGTAAAACAAATAACAACAATATAACATCTAACACACAATAACATAACATATCATACTTAGCATACATAGCATACATAACATACATAACTTACATAACATACATAACATGCATAACATACATAACATACTTAGCATACATATAACACTTAGCATGCATAGGTCATCTTATGCTTCATTATCTTTCATTATATCTTATGGGCCCTTAGTCTACGTGTTCGTATCCGGCGCGCGACTATGAATTGTCTGGGGCGGCCAAACCAATTCCAGTTCAATTCACAGTCCGACCCGACCTGACGCGGGTGGAACGACACGGCTCTTAATTTCTTACTTAACCTTGTTTACGTGTGAACATACACTTCTGATGTCATCTTTCTACTTAGCTTCTTGCTTATCTTGTCTTAGCATACCTACATACTTAGCATTTTCATGTTGCATTCATAACACAGAGCACATCATCGAGTCTAATAGTTTAATCCTATTAGCTTGTGCTGTAGACGGTGTTGTACTTACCGTCTGTACTTTCATTGTTACGCAGATCCTCGTCCAGTCTCTGCTGCAGAACTCCTCCTGCTCGATGGAAAGTTGTACGTCAGTCTTCAAGTCCATTTCTATCGCATGCTGGTACTAACCAACATTTTTACGGGTTTTCGGCTATATGTCCCCCTAACGTAGAGCCTCTTGTAACCCTTAGGGTTATTTTGAAAAATCGTGTTGTATACTGAGCCCATTTAGAAAACATTGGGTTAGGTCGAACACCTACCCTTGGGCTTGTGTATAAACTTGTTATCTTGTTGGTCAACCGAAGTTAACCATTTTGTGAGCTAAAGTCAATCCTGTCGGGTCAACTCTGGGTTTTGGGGCGAAGCCCGGTAACTCGGGTACTGAATCCCGGCTACCATACGTTCTACATTTTCCTTTTGAAAACTTAGCTTAAAAATCCATTTCTTTGAAAGCTAAAAACCTTTTCATAAAGACTTAGCTTAAATTTCATAAATTTCTTTATAAAAATTTCGTAGATCTTGGCTTATATTTTCATAAAATGGTCGAGGGTCGGAAACTGCTTTTGGGACAGTTTCCGTGCTTGAAATCATGTGTTATGTCCGAAAATCATTTTTCCTAAGTTGGTTCTACAAAATTCGTGTACAGGATTTTGTTGAACCCTGCACCGTTTTCAGATTTTAGGTTATAGTTAAAAATCCGTTCCGAGTTGGAAGAAGTTTCCTTCACGAAAGTTCTAGCCCTCGAAGAGTTCTAAAACTTTCGTGTTTTACACATTTTCTGATTCCTTACCATTTGGTGCCAGTTTTAAATCAAAACCGAGCTTAACACAAAAACTGGGTCTTCTGACCCACCTACGGTTTTTCTTGTAAAAGTAGGCCTTTGGAGCCTTATTTTGGCAAAGTGCCTGCGCTACCCCCTAGGAAACACCCTAGTCTACAACTTTCGTGTTTTACGTTTTGTCCAATTCGGCCTCTATCAGCCAACTGGGACGTTTTACCGAGGCTGTCTCCTGGGAACCCGAGAGACAGTTTCGGTTTTTAAGTTGCTTGTTACGGCCTAAGACGTTGGTTCTAGCTCGACCGCCCACTGCGGGAGTTAGGTTCATGGCATGCAGCGCGTCTAGCGTACCCTCACGGCTAACTAAGCCAACCCTCGTGCTCGTGCAATCCACAACCCGAGCCTAAATTGCCTAGGGATTGCACGGTTCCACTGACCAAGCATGCAACATAAATTTCTAGCAACCTAATTCATACAATCCATGGCATACAAGCATTCATAAAATCTGACCTAGAGGGGACATAAGCCTACAATCACCCTAGCATACATTCTAACAATTTCCAAGCACAAACCGAGCTCAAAAATTTCACGCACACACCACACAAGCCACTCGGCACACACACATGCACACACACGGCACATAGGGCAGCAAATTGAACCAAGCATGGGCTTATGCCCTTACAACTTTTTGGCACGAAAAATACACATAAATCAAGCTTCAAAAACAAATTAAAAACTCAAGAAATCGTTTGAGAATTTTACCTCAACTTGGTGTGTTTCGGCCCTTGGGGTTTGGACAAACCGAATGGCTCCTAGCTCACCCCCTTGGTCCTATGGTTCGGCTGCTGCTCCTAGGTGCACCAAGCACCGGATTTCTGGCTCCTTTGGCTGGTTCCTTGGCTTGCTCGGCCACCAAGGTTCACTTGGCCCCAAGGTTGGAATTTTTTTCTCCCTTCACTCAAGCCTACCCGAGGCTGTCCTAGGGACAAATTCAGCCTCCAAAAAGTCACTCAAGCTCACCCTTAGCTTGGCTAGCTAACCCGAACCCCTTGGCTCAGATTTTTCCCCAAAAATTTTGGTCCTCCCTCACGGTTTTCCCCTGCTCCTGGCCCACGGCAGTGGCTGCACCAATGGCCAGAAAATTTTCTTTCTCTCCCTCTCGGTTTCCCTAGTCTACCCGAAGCTTGGTTGGAAGATTTGGGCTCACAAAATTTTCTGAACTTTCCTCTCTCTCTCTCTCGGATTTTGAGTGGAAAAATGGCAAGAGTTTCACTAGCTTTGTGAATAAAATGAATAGAGAGAGATGAGCTATTTATAGAGCTCTTGGACAAGCTTTTGAAATATGATTTTGGCCCCTAAATTTTTCAAAGTTCAGCCTTGTTTCCCAAGGCTTGGCCGACCATCATGGGGGGTGGAGAACACCTAAGGATGAGTTGTCTTGGACATGTGTCAAGCTTGGATTGGGCCACCACACCAAGAGGATAAGAACAAGAGTGTTCTAGAAAATTTCTTAGAGCAAAGCTTGGTTTTTGATTGAAAATCTTGAAACGTCGAGTTCAAAAATTTAAATTCCAATACTGTAAATATTATTTTACAGTTTTTGGATTTTTAACGTACCGTCGGAAAATCGGGTCGAAAAATATTTTTTCTTGTTTTCTCAAACCCTTTTTGTCCTATGAGCTCAGAAAAATCGCCGGATTCTTAAATAGGATTTCCGGAGTCTCATTTTCATTATCTGTTAATAAAAATGAGTTTCTGCGATATTTCTCGTGAAAAACTGATCTTAAAATTCATAACTCATAATTTGGACCATTTTGGTCAAACGTTGACTTTTCGGGTCAACGGTTGACTTTTCGGTCAAAATTTTGACTTTTCATAAAATGATCAGTTTTCACTCCTTATCGTCCGAAATATCAGTTTTGAGTCTTTTTAAGCTATAAAAACCCATAATACACACATGAAAGTTCTGAACTGAACTTTTTCATAAAATTGCATAAACTGCACATGTTCAATTCTTTACAAGAATTGATAGCATGAAAAACCAGATATCACATTAACATTCTTATCTTTCTTATGGGCCCCATAGTGTACGTACCCTTAACATATAGCGCGCTGCCAGATTACAGTTAGATGGGGTTGCAAGTCCCTAACTGCTCCAGGAAACAGAAGTGATTACACCCTCTTACAACAACGAGAAGGCGAATCCATAACTTCATCATAAAAATCCTCCACCTTGGTGTGGGTTGGTACGACACTTTACTTGTGACTTCTTACCATGTTATTTATCTTTAGTGAACATACCCTATGACGTCACTATATGATAACATACTTTTTATCTCATTAATAACATGGCATGGCATTCTTTTCATTAATGGCATTTACAAACATGACATTTTCATAAACATGACATTTTGCAAATATAGCACCTTTATAATCTCTTGCAAAAATAACACTTTTTATAAACATGGCATTTTACGAAAATAGTACCTTTTATAAACATGGTATTTCGCAAAAATAGCACTTTTCATAAAACATGGCATTTCATAGATATAGCACACAACATATTGCAACATATTTGAAAACCACATACTTGAACATAAATTACTAGTTTTCATACTGCAGGTGAGGTTTGTACTTACCTCTAGTGCCATATCCTTAGAATCGCATTCCTTAAATCGTCGGCAACGGCAATTCACTTTCCTGATATACCAAAAATATAGGATCAGGATCCTTTCGTAAGGTGTTGGTGACCTACCAACACTCACGTTTACTTTTGGTTGTATGTCCCCTATACATAAAATCCATCTTGGCCACTTTAATCCCCATTTTTTATTGAACTTCGATTAAATCCTTAAGAGGTTACATTAGGTAACCTTTTGGTTTAGAGCCTTGTTCTATTAGTGGGCTTTGCTCATATATCCTTGTTATTGGGTTATTTCCATTAACCCATTAAATCTTAGCCCAATATACATGTGGGTATTCTTTAGGGTTATATTGGGTAACCCTTAAGGTTAACCTTAATTAACCTTGGGTCAACCTTTTGTCAACCCTTGGTTATCCTTGAGTTTATAACTCGGATATAATATCCGGTTACTGTTCGTAATCAGCTTATTTACCAATTTTACTTTAAAATTTCTCTTCCTTATTTTTGAAAAATCTTGTGTGATTAACTTCCAAAAATCATTCATTTTGCTTGTAAAAATTCTAACTCCTTTAATTAGAAAATTATTTGGCTTAAACTCATTATTTTCTTTAACTTGTAAACTCTTGGTTGAAACCCTCTGTTTCTTTACTTTGGAGAAAAATGTGAATTTCAAACCCGAGCCCTTAAAATTCATGGTTTTCGAAATAAATCATTTATAAAATCATTTGGGGTCGGAAACCGCCTTTGGAATGGTTTTCGAAGCTAAAATAATCATTTAAGAACACTTCATGATTTTTCTAGAAAAGATTTTCGTGAGACTCATTTGCAAGATTTCGGGCTCTCTGCGCGTCTCTCACAAAACGCGCCCAGTTTAAAAACTGGCTTGGAATCTGAAAAACTTATCTTCACGAAAGTTGTAGCTATCGAAAAATGCTAAAACTTTTGTGTTTTGAACAAAATCTAGTTCGGCCTAGATTAGTACCAGTTTTTATTTGAAAACGGGTTAACTCTGAAAAACTGTGTGGAGAACGTCCCAGGGTTCAGCCACGGGTTTTGGGTAAAACAGAGGCCTTTGGAGCCTTATTTCGAGATTCTGTCCACGATGTCCTCTAGGAAAAGTTGTTCCGAACAACTTTTGTGTTTTGAGTTTTACCTCATTCGGCCTCTAAGGGCCTTGAAATTACCCTTTCCCGAAACTGGCCAGATTCGCATCCGAATTGGCTGTTTCGGTTCCTCCTTTCGGTTTACGTCCTATTCGCGGAATCTATCTCGACCGATCACATCGGGAGCTTAGACAACATCAAGCAGCGCTTCTAACGTCCCATTACAACCCATAAATTCATCTTATTCTACTCATGCAACCCCAAATCCGAAAATCAAAAGACTAGGGTTACATGGTTCTAGCTCATGCATCATCTAATACCTTCAACACAAAATCCATCCCTAAGTCTAGCAAGCTCTCTTGGCTGCCAAGGGCAGATCTTTGGCCTAAACTTATGGGACATACAACCTATCTTCTAGCATGAAAAATCCCTCATTTTCAAGCACAAATTTTTAAAGCAAACAAGCATCAAAATCAGCCAACCAACCCTAATCTTATCAAGCACATACACACCAAAAATAGGGCCAAAAATTAAATGGACTTATGTCCTTACAAACCACTTGAATCAACCTCAAAAACACTTAAATAAAGCTTAGATTTAAGGAGGTTTAAGAGATTTACCTCAACCCAAGTTAGGGTTTTTGAAATCCAAAGTTTCCCTTTGATTCTTTGGCTTGCTCTAGCCCACGGCTTTGACAAAGAAATGGCATCAAAAATTTTTTGTTAGCTCTTTGTTCTTCAATAAAACCGACCCTTAATCAAGAGAAAATCCAAGTTTTCTTACCTCTTTCTCTCTTGCTTTGCTCGGCCACCACTTGGTAGAACTCACCAAAATTTTTCCAATCTTTCTCTAGCACTCTCCCTAGCAAAATCCGTGCACCCTTGTGAAGAAAACCCAAAAATTTATCTTGGAAACTCTCTCTCTCTCCTTCTCCTTCTTGCTGCCGAAATCTCAAGGAAAGTGAGAGCTTTGGCTCACTTTTTCCAACAAAAAGTATAAGGGATGGAAGGGTTCCTTTGATTGACCAAAGTGGGTGGAAACTTGTCCTTAATTCAAGGCTTTATGTCAAGTCTTTCTTGTCCCTTGCTTGCATCCGAAATTCATGAGGGAAAAAGGGAGAGTATGGGCTGTTGGTGGGGGTTGTTGAGACTGAAAAATGGGAGTGCCAAGTGTCTTCCTTTGGGTGGTGGAAAGACTTCTACACTCCACCAATTTTGCTCACACTTTTTCCCTAAGAAAATGGCTTTATGCCATACCTTCCTTGTGCTCTTGTGTTGCCGAATCCAAGGGAGGGAAAAGGGGTTGGATTGCTGAAAATTTTGGAGAGGAAAAGGGGCATGTGGCAGCCCTTGATTGGTCCTAAAAATCTCTAGAAAATCCTCCCATACTTGCTCACTTTTTGGTCCTTAAATCATGGCTTTCTTTCTCATGTCCTTTCTCCTTGATTTATGGCTTATGTCTCCCTTCCTTTCCTTTGTGTTTGCAGCCGAAGTTATGGAGTGATGGGGGGTTCCATGTGCTTGCTTGGATGAGTGGGAGGTGATGTCATGAAGCATGGTAAGGTGTCCTTGTTTGGTTAGATTTGGAAGACCATTAGTTACCAAAACAAACCAAATCTTTTCCTTTTTCTTCTCTAGTTGGCCGAATTTTTTGAGTGGGAAAGGGCTGCCATTTGAAGTCTTGAGTTAGTGGAGGGTGATGTCAAGAGTTGATGTCATCTTCCACTAGCTCTTCCAAGGCCTTGTTTGGCCATCTCGTTCTTTCATGGCTCCTTTCGCGCTCTACAGTTATTTCCAATACTGTGATGAGCATTCTTATTTTATATTTTGATCCAAAATTCTTCCATGAAATTTTTGAACCGAAACTCTCTTTCTCCAATTTTTTCGGAGACCTTTTTGCCCTTAATTCTTTTTCGGTGTGCTTGATTTTTCTAAGGTGGATTTATGGCTTATAAAACTTCATTTTTGGAGTTTCTTTTCATATTCCTCCATCATACTTGTAAAGTCGACGTTGTGACCCGTCCCGGTCAAACTTTGACTTTTTTGGTCAACCCTTTGACTTTTTGGTCAACCCTTTGACTTTTGGTCAAACCTTTGACTTTTGTCAGATTTCACCCTTTTTCATTCTTTTTCCTTTAAAAAACTTCATTCTTGGCTCGTAAAACATTAATTGAGTCTCAAAATCATTAAATGAGGACTCGAACATCGTTTAGATAAAATTATGAATTTCTCATTATTATTCATAATTTTTCATATAACACATCATGGATACATAAATTAGACTCTAATTACTTATGAACAAGGAGATTACATGTCTTCAAAATTTCGGGTCTTACATTACTTAATCTTATTATTGGTGAACATACATTCCGATGTCACTTTCTTATCTTGGCATATATTCAGATACTTAACATTTTTCATATTGCACACATGTTATCTAACATATAGCACAAAGCACTTCATCGAACTCTAATAATATATTACTAATAGCCTATGCTGTAGGCGGCGTTGTACTTACAGTTTCCTCGTCCGATGTTAAGCTGCTCCTCCTCAAGGTTCAGCGATAGGACACCTCCTGCTGATGGAAGGACGTACGTAAGTCTTCTAATTCTATTATCATAATATGTTAGTAACTGACCAACATTCATGCGGGTTTTGGTTATATGTCCCCCTAGAAAATAAAATCATACATCCTTGAAAGAGTGGCTACCATAGTAGCCCTATCAGTTCTTATATCGTGACCTAACAGGTTACGTTGGATAACCCTTTATTTACTAAGCCCACATAGCATAGGGTTAGGTCAACACCTATCCTTGGGCTGTTATGTGTAAATTTATTTTCCTTTTTAGGTTAACCAAAGTCAACCTTTTGATTACTAAAGTTGATCCCTATTCTGTCAACTTTGGGCTTTGGGGCTAAGCCCGGTAACTCGGGTATTAATTTCCGGTTACCTTCCGTCTTACATGTTTCTTTAAAAACTTAACTTAAAATTCACTTTCTTTAAAAAGATTTATCTTTTAACTTAAACTTTGTAAATTTGCTTCTTAAAAATTCGTAAATCTTGGACCATATTTTTTAGAAAATGTGTAAGGGTCGAAAACTGCTTTTGGGACAGTTTCCATGCTTGAAATAGCGTGTTTAGCCCGAAAAACAATTTTCCTAATTTGGTTCTAGAAAATCTTGCACAGAAATTTCTCGATTTCTGCACAGTTTTCACATTTCAGGTTATATCTAAAAATCTCGGTTAAATTAGAAAAATTTTTCTTCACAAAAGTTCTAGCCCTCGAAGAGTTCTAAAACTTTTGTATTTTGTAAAATTTCTGATTCCTTACCATTTAATACCAGTTTTAAATCGAAAACGGTTTTGTCATAAAAACTGGGTCTAACAGACCACCTACGGTTTTTCTTAAAAATGGAGGCTGTTGGAGCCTTATTTCGGAAAACTGGCCGCGAAGCACCCTAGGAAACACCCTATTCTACAACTTTTGTGTTTTTCATTTTTGCCCATTCGGCCTCTAAAGGCCTGTAATTACCGTTTTACCGAAACTGTCCATTGGGAACCCGAGAGGGCAGTTTGGTTCTTACATTTTGTTTTACGTTCTAAGTCGCGGGTTCTAGCTCGACCGACCACTTCGGGAGTTAATCAACATTCATGCAGAGCGTCTAACGTCCCTTGTAGTCTAACCAAACAAACCCACGTGATCATGCAGCCCAAGCAAAACCGAGCCAAACCCTAGAGTTGCATGATTTCTACTCTTGCATACAACATACAATTCATGTATCATTGGTTCATAAAAATTCATAGCATACATGCATAACTTAAATTGACCTAATGGGGACATATTACCTCACATAAAACCCTAGCATGCCATTCTAGCAAATCAAGCATCAAATCATAATTTAAGAGCAAAAATTAAACCAAACCACCCCTTAGAACTAACCTAACCAAGCACTAAGCATAAATGCACATATGGGCAGAAAATTAAACACACATGTGAGCTTATGCTCTTACATAATTTGAGCAATAAATACACTTAAATCATTGGCTTAAAACTCAAATAAAAAACTTGGTAAAAGCTTTTGGAATTTTACCTTAAATTGGAGTGGATTTCGGCTTAGGGTTAGGGTACCCGAAATTCTCCCTATGCACCTCCTTGCTCCAAGGTTCGGCTGCTCCTAGTTGGTGCACCAAAAATCCAATTTTTGGTCTCCAAATTCTCTCCCCACCAAGCTCGGCTGCACTAGGGCTGCTTGCCCCAAATTCTGAAATTTTTTCTCTCATTTCTCCCACTGCACCCGTGGCTGTTTTGAGACAAAGACCAAGTCTTAAAACTTGCTCAAACTTCACCCCTTTGGCTTGCTCTCTCACCCGAACTTCTAGCCCTAATTTTCCCTCAAAAATTTTTGGTTTTTCCCTTGTCTTTCCCCTGCAGTACACACGGCAGTGGCTGCAACAAGGCTGCAAAAATTTTTCTTTCTCTTCACCTTGAATCCTAGAGCTACCCGAAGATGAAGGATGGAGTTTGGCTTCAAAAATTTTTCTGATCTCTCACTCTCTCTCTCTTGGCTTTGTGAGCTGAAAAATTTCAAGAACTTGGCTGTATTTTTGCATTAAAATGAATAGGAGACCACCTCTATTTATAGACAAGAGATGAGCTTTCAAAAATTCAATTTTGGCCCCAAAATTTTCAAAAGTTTGCACATGTGGATGCTAGGTGGCCGGCCATAATGGGAGGTGGAAGACAACTCATGCTTAGCTTGCATGTCCACATGTCACAAGGGAATTGGTCCACCACACATGTGAGGAAAAAAAATAATTTCTTTATGATGTCATAATTCAAAGCTTTGTTGGATAAAAAGTCTTGAAAACTTATCGTAAAAATTTAAATTCCAATACTGTAACTATTATTTTACAGTTTGGATTTTTATACTTACAGTCAAAAAAATCGGATCGAAAATATTTTTCTTAATTTTTCAAATCCTTTCTGCCCCATGTCCTATCTTAGCGTGCTTGATTTTTCTACGGTGGTTTTAGTTCTTATTTTCGTTATCTGTCATAGAAAACAAGTTTCCGCAGTATTTTTCACGAACCGCAGATCTTAAAATTCTTCCGTCGCAATTTTGACCATTTTGGTCAAACTTTGACTTTTCGGGTCAACGGTTGACTTTTTGGTCAAAATTTTGACTTTTTCAAAATCATGTAGATTTCATTCCTTTTTTTCCGAAAAGGCTATTTGCTTTTCCGAACCATCATTTTTGAGTCTTATTAAGCTTATAAGAACTCAACACACACATTAAAGTTCTGAACTGAACTTTTTCATGAAATTGTATGAACTGCATATATTCAATCTTTAAAGAAAAACTAGTAACATGAAAAACTAGATATCACAATCTACCCTCCTTAAAAATTTTCGTTCTCGAAAATTAAAACAACTCAGGGTAGTTTTTCCTCATCGCATCTTCAAGTTCCCATGTTGCCTCTTCAACCTTGTGGTTTCGCCACAGTACTTTGACCATGGGAATAACTCTATTTCTTAAGATCTTATTCTCTCTGTCGAGAATTCTAACGGGCCTTTCTTCGTAGGTCAGATCTGTCTGAACCTCCACTGGTTCTTGACTGAGTACGTGGGAAGGATCTGGAACATACTTCTTGAGCATCGAAACGTGAAATACGTCGTGCATTGAGGCTAATTCTGGCGGTAGAGCGAGCTTATACGCAACTCCTCCAACCCTCTTAAGGATCTCGAATGGTCCCGTGTACCGTGGACTAAGCTTTCCTTTCTTGCCAAACCGCATTACTCCTTTCATAGGAGCAATTTTAATGAAGACAGCATCCCCAACTTGAAACTCTAATGGTCGTCGACGTTTGTCCGCATAGCTTTTCTGCTGGCTAAAAGCTACGTCGAGTCTCTACTTGATCTTCTTAATGTCTTCAGAGGTCTTCTCAATGAAGTCTGTAGTTTGCAACTGTTTCTGTCCGACTTCTTGCCAATGAATAGGCGATCGACACTTTCGTCCATACAAAGCTTCAAATGGAGTCATTCCAATTGAGGCATGATAGCTGTTGTTGTAGGAGAATTCGATCAGTGACAGCTTTTGATCCTAATTTCCCTTGAAGTTTAGGACGCACGACCTCAACATATCTTATAATGTCTGGATAGTCCTCTCCGATTGTCCATCGGTTTGGGGGTGAAATGCCGTGCTAAACTTTAATCTTGATCCCATGGCAGCGTGAACACTCATCCAAAATGTAATACCCGGAATTTTCATGGACTTAAGATTTCTCTTTTTGTTAGAAATTAGAAGTCCGCATGTTATGTTTATGAGGTGTTTTCATGGAAAATTATGAATCACATGTGAAATTCGTAATTTTATTAGCCAAGGTTAGAATTTTCTTTAAACCGGCTATGAGACTCGGAAAAAAATGCCGAGGTTGGTAAACGGCATTTTGAGTCAAAAAGGACGAAAAGGAAAGAAAAAGAATGAAAAAGGAAGTAATTTTACAAAAGTCAAAGGGTTGACCAAAAAGTCAAAGGGTTGACAAAAAAGTCAAAGTTTGACCAAGGACGGGTCAAAAATGTTGACCTCGAAAAATGATGAAATGCAGTGTAAGAAGAGACTGCAAAAAGCTTTCTATGGTCAAGAAAGCAAAAATAAGCCGTAAAAACCACCCTAGAAATCAAGCACACCGAATCAAGGTTAAAAGGGCAAAAAGGTCTCCGAAAAATTGGAGAAAGAAAGTTTTCGGTTCAATTTTTACAAGAAAGAATTTTGGACCAAAATTATGGAGCACAATATTTTTAATATTTGTGTGACACAAAGGAAAGGAAAATGAATTAATTGTTGAAGAAGAAAATTCACAACAAAACCCATGATTTAAGGGATGTTCACATGTGTGTGACATCACAAGCATTAGGTGGCTTTGAGAGAAATTCTAGAAGGACTCTAGAACTCACTAACCTCCCCTTTGCTCTCTCATTTTTGGCAACCAAGGAAGAAAAGAAAGAAAAGAAAATCAAGGACAAAAAGAATGGAAAGACAAAGCCTTAAATTAAGGAATGATGTCTCCTTTGGAAGCTAACTAGATGGGAACTAAATGTGAGCTAGTTAAAGTAAAGAAATGGAGCTCTTTTTCCACTCCATCATGTTCGACCAAGCCCCCTTTATCCCTCCAAAAATTCGGCAAGCAATTGGAAAAAGAAAGGAAGAAGCAAAGGACAAGGCATAAAGCCATAAATCAAGGAAAAGGTGCAACCACTCTTGTCCATCAAGTCCTCTCACTCTCTAGTCATTTTTGTTAAAAAAATGAGTCAAACCCCATGCCTTTTCCCCTTGAAACTTTCGGCAGCCAACACAAGAAAAGGAGGAGACATAAGCCTTAAATTAAGGACAAGGCACTATCAACTCCTAGCCATCTTGTCCATCAAAGAAAACCCCCCATTCCCCATGCTCTTTTATTAAAAGAATGAGCCAAAACTCTTGCTTTTTCCCTTCCCAAGTTCGGCAGCAATAAGCACAAGAATTGACAAGACTAAAGCCTTGATTTAAGGCAAGCAATCAACCACTTTGGTCATTCAAGAAACCCTCCCATCCTTTGTGCTTTTTGTAAGAAAAAGTGAGCCAAAGCTCTTGTATTTCCTTGGGATATTCGGCAGCTAAGGGAGAAGAGAGAGAGAGAGAGATTCAAAGAAAAATTCCTTGGGTTTTTGAGCTTGGAGGTCCGGATCTACAAGGAGTAAAATCTGGAAAAAAAAATCTAAGGGTGATGCTTGTGTGTTCTTCGGTTTGCAAGGGAGAAAGCGAAGAGATTTGGTGAGCCATGGAGACCCATTTATGGGCACAAAGCCGTGGGTTGGAGAGTGAAAAGAGAGGAAGAAAATCTGGAATTTTGGGAGCCAAATCCGTGGGTGAGCCATGTGATGAGTTCGGTTCTAGCAAGAGGAACCAAGAGAAGATTTTTGGTGCTCCATGGAGCCAAAAATCCGTGAGCATGGAGGAAGGAAAAAGGTAAGAGAAAACTTGGATTTTTTATCTTATAAGGGTCGGTTTTGATGAGCTAGAAAGAGCTAACCAAAGTTTCTTGGATTTCTATTTTCTTGCAAAAAAAATCCGTGAGCCAAGAGGAGGATTTCGGATCCCATGGAGGAGCCAAATCCGTGGGTGAGCAAGCCAATAAGAAAAATGGGATTTTCAAACCCTAACTTGGGTTAAGGTAATTCCTTGAACTAATCTTGGATTTAAGCTCAAGATAAGCATTTTTCTTATGATTCAAGATGGGTTTGTAAGGACATAAGTCCATCTCTTTTTATAGCCCTTGATTTTCGGTGTATGTGCTTGATAGGGATTAGGGTTTGGTTGGCTTATTTTATGATGTTTCTTGCATGATTTTTATGCTTGAAAAATGGCTAGGATGCATGCTAGATGTGTTATTTAAGTCCCCTAAGTTGTGGTCAAAAATCTGCCAAGCAGTGGATGTATGGCTGCTTGTATAAGGAGGTATGTGATGAATGGATCCAAGAGCTAGAACCATGCAACCCATAGACTAGGATTTTCGGTTTTAAGGGCTGCATGGGTATGATGTATGGACAAGAATGCATGCATGGGACGTTAGACACGTTGCTTGATTTATGTTTAAGCTCCCGATGTGATCGGTCGAGTTAGAATCCGCGAACTAGGACGTAAAACCGGATTAACAACCGAAACTGCCATTTCGGAGTCGAAACTGGCCAGTTTCGGGAATGAGAAAATATCAGGCCCTTAGAGGCCGAACGGGTTAAAAGTTAAAACACAAAAGTTGTTCGGAACAACTTTTACTAGAGAGCAGCGCGGACAGAATCTCAAAATAAGGCTCCAAAGGCCTTCGTTTTTATGAAAACCCGTGGCTGATCCCTGGGGTCAGTTTTCACTCCGTTTTTCAGGATCACCCACATTCAAACGAAAACTGGTACTGATCTAGCCAGAACTAGGTTTTGTGCAAAACACGAAAGTTTTAGCATTTTCGATAGCTACAACTTTCGTGAATACAAGTTTTTCAGAAAATGAATGGAATTTTAATCTGGGTTGGTTTTACGAAGAGTGCTCAGGGAATCCGAGAATTTCCAGCACTTTGGTTTACAAAAACGTTTTCTAGAAAAATGTAAAGTGTCTCTAAAATGTTATTTTGACTACGAAAAAACCGTTCCAATGGCGATTTTCAGTCCTCAATGATTTTATGAAGTCCCGTTTTAAGAAAATGAATTTTTACGAGACAAGAAAAGAGTTTTTGGGATTATTCACCCAAAGTGTTCAAGTTAAGAAGAAAAATGGGATTTTCCATAAGTTAAAGGAAAATGAGATTTTTCAAGAAGAGAGTGGGATTTTAAGGTTTAGAATTGAAATTCCACATTTTTCCAATAAGTAAAGAAAATAATGATTTTAGCCAAGTATTTCCAAGAATTATGAAGTAAGAGTTTTTACAAGTAAATTAAAGGATTTTTTGGAAGATAATTATATAATGTTTTCCAAAAATAATGAAATGGAGTTTTAAGGTAAAAATGGGTAATCAAGCCGATTACGAACGGTAACCGGAATTATATCCGAGTTACTGGGCTATGCCCATAGCCCAACGTTTAACCCAAAGGGGGTTGACCTTAGTTGACCACATGTTAACTTGGGTTGACCAAGAGTTGACTTTAGGGTTACCCAATATAACCCTAAAGGATACCAAGATTAATGAAATGGGCTAAGACCTAGGGTTATTGAAGAGATAATAACCCAATGATTATGAATCAAGAAAAAGTAAAATATAAGCCCAAGATGAAGGAAGTAACCAATCAGGTTTACAAGAGATATTAGAGGGGACATATAACACACACATCTAGGATTGCTCATAGATGTTGGCTAGGATACCAACATCATATGTCACGATTATGGTAAGATAAGTTAACCTTATCTTACACCTCCTTTAATTGAAGCAGGATTATGAACCTGTTGAGATATCGCGAGGAATGTTACGTCAAGAGCGTAGGACTTAAGGTAAGTACAAACCTCACCTGTGGTATGGAAAAATAATATGTATGTTCAAATATGCTATGTTTCAAGATATGTTGAAATGCTTTAAAGATGTCATGTTTTGAAGATGTTTTCAAGATGCCATGTGTTAAAGATGCCATGTTTTAAAGATGCCATGCTATGTTTTATGAATGAAATGTTAAGTATGTATGATATAGTGACATCATAAAGTATACTCACTAATGATAAGCCACTTGGTAAAAATACACAAGTAAAGTGTCGTACCAACCTCCACCAAGGTGGACAATTTTTATGATGAAGTTATGGATTCGCCCTCTCGTTGTTGTAAGAGGGTGTAATCACTTCTGTTTCCTGGAGCAGTTAGGGACTTGCAACCCCATCTAACTGTATCTGGTGGCGCGCTATATGTTAAAGGTACGTACACTATGGGGCCCATAAGAAAGATAAGAAAGTTAAAGGAAATGCATAAATGAACATAAATGGTTCATGCATATGTTTTATGATGAAGTATGTTTTCAAGATGTTAAATGAAAATGTTTTGTGAGATCGCATTTGTACTTGCTGAGCGTCCGCTCATCAGATATATTCCACACTGCAGGTAGAGATAAAAGCTTGTAGCTTTACTTGGTGGGCTTGGAGATGATGCAGCGAGTGAAGGGCGGTGTGGGATACTACTACGCAATATTTTCCGCATTATGTTTAAGTATGAAGTTTTTCATGTATGTTAATGTCAAGTTAAAGTATGTATGAAATGTTTTAAAGTATGATGCACGATTTTGTGCATGGACTTCAAGTCAAGATTTTAAGATGAAGTCTCAAGTTTTAAAAGAAAGAGAAGTTCAAGCAATCAAGTTTCAAAAGAAGTTTAAAAAAAAAAAAAATTATAAGTCAAAAAAAAAAAAATTATTCCGCATTTTCAAAGTATAGTAAGTTATGTATGAAGGTGACGGTTCCGGCGCCCGGCATCCGCGTGGTCGGCCCCGCGTGGGTGTCAGGTGGGTGGTTCGGGGCGTTACACAAAATCGCGAGGTGAAGCGCCCGTCACGATCTGAAATGATCGATTTTGGAATTCCGTGTAGTTTGACGACTTGAGCTACATAGATTTCTGCCAATTTCTCCACTGAGTAGGTGGCTTTAATCGCAACAAAGTGAGCCGATTTGGTCAAACGATCAACAATGACCCAAATCGTATCGTTTCCACTCGTAGTTCTGGGCAGTCCGACTACAAAATCCATCGTAATCTGCTCCCATTTCCATTCAGGAAGTTCTATCTTCTGCAATTCTCCTCCCGGATGCCGGTGTTCAGCCTTAACTTTTTGATAAGTCAGGCATTTTGACACAAATTCTGCCACCTGATTCTTCATATTCGGCCACCAGTAGGTCTCCCTGAGATCCTTGTACATCTTAGAAGCTCCTGGATGTACAGAGTATGGCGTTTGGTGTGCCTCTGACATTATTCCTTTCTTTAAGTCTTTCACGTCTGGAACGCAGATTCTCCCCTTAAAATGGATTATGCCATCATCAGAAGTCTTGAATTCTGTACCCTTCTCACTAAACAATCGAGCCTTCAACAATGAAGAGTCCTTTTCTTGATGTGCTTTGATGAAATCCAGCAGATCAGACTTAAGAGTAAGCGAAGATAACCTTCCCATTATCAGTTCTATACTGAAATTAGCGATCTCCTTTTGTAGAGGCTTAGGAAGTGCCTCAATAGACATCAGCATTCCTACTGACTTCCTACTTAATGCGTCTGCTACCCTGTTCGCCTTTCTAGGGTGGTAAAGGATTTCACAATCATAATCCTTAACGAGTTCTAACCACCTCCTTTGCCTCATATTTAACTCCTTCTGAGTAAAAATATACTTGAGGCTCTGATGGTCGGTGTAGATTTCGCATTTGTTCCCGTACAGGTAGTGCCTCCATATCTTGAGTGCGAAGACCACTGCTGCTAACTCCAGATCATGAGTAGGGTAGTTCCTCTCGTGATTCTTCAATTGTCGTGACGCATATGCTACTACCTTCCCATTCTGCATCAGGACAGCTCCTAATCCATTCTTAGAAGCGTCACTATAAATCACAAAGTTTCCTACTTCTACATCAGGAATTATCAGCACAGGTGCGCTTGTTAATTTCCTCTTGAGCTCTTGGAAGTTCTCTTCACACTTCTGAGTCCACTCGTATTTCTTCTCTTTTCGAGTGAGAGCTGTGAGAGGTGCTGCGATCTTCGAAAATCCTTCGACGAATCTTCTGTAGTACCCTGCCAATCCAAGAAAACTCCTTATCTCCGTGACATTTCTGGGTGCTGGCCATGAACTAACTGCATCCACCTTGGTTGGGTCTACCGAAATTCCTTCTTTTGGGTCTACAAAAATTCCTTCTTTTGTCACCACATGCCCCAAAAAGTGCACTTTTTCAAACCAAAATTCACATTTCGTGAATTTAGCATACAGCTGGTGTTGCCTCAACATTTCCATTACCAGCCTCAAGTGATGCTCATGCTCCTCCTGGGACCTCGAGTATATCAGACTATCATCAATAAAGACGATTACGAACTTGTCCAAGAAATCCTTAAACACTTGATTCATTAAATCCATGAAAGCAGCTGGGGCATTGGTTAGTCCAAAGGGCATAACTAGGAATTCATAGTGCCCGTCTCGTGTTCTGAAAGCTGTCTTGGAGACGTCTGACTCCTTAATCCGAAGTTGATGATAGCCGGAACGTAAATCAATCTTCGAAAATACGGTCGCTCCCCTAAGCTGATCGAAAAGATCATCTATCCTTGGGAGAGGATATTTGTTCTTAATCGTGATCTTGTTCAACTCCCGGTAGTCGATACACATACGTAGCGATCCATCCTTCTTTTTCACGAATAAAACAGGTGCTCCCCACAGAGAGTGGCTCTGCTTGATGAATCCCTTATCCAGCAATTCTTGTAGCTGTACTTGAAGCTCCCTGAGTTCTGCCGGTACCATTCTGTATGGTGCCTTCGATACTGGTGCCACTCCTGGTAACAACTCGATTTCGAACGAAATTTCACGTTCTGGTGGTAGTCCTGGTAACTCCTGTGGAAATACGTCCGCATATTCCCTGATAATGGGAACATCTTCTGGCGTTAACTCCTTCTCTTGTTTCGTATCCACCATGTTAGCTAAATAGCCCTGACATCCATTAGCTAACATTTTCCAGGCCCTTACAGCTGATACGAACTTAGTGGCGGAACTTCGGGGTTGCCCGTGGAAGTTAAACTCATCCTTCTCACCTTGGCAGAACGTTATACGGCGTCTTCAGCAATCAATCTTAGCGTCGTATTTTCCTAAGAAATCCATCCCTAAGATCACATCGAAATCATGGAGTTTGATTGCGATGAGATCTGCAACTAATTCTCTGCCACAGATAATAATGGGAACATTTTGGATCCAGAAATTGGACCACAAAATTTCACCAGATGGTAAAGAAGCATTGAAGGGTTGTTCTATCCTATGTACACCGTCTCCTAACTTTCGAGCAAACTCCATGGATATGAACGAATGAGTAGCGCCAGAATCGAATAATGCAATCACATCGTAAGTGGTGATAGAAATCTGACCTGTCACCACGTGCGATGTTCCTGCCTCTGCATCTCCCTTGGTATATGCGTATATCCTGGCTTGGGGTTCTGGTGCTTCCAGTCTGCCTTGTACTATTTCAGGCCCCTCAAGCCTAGCTTGTACTGCATGCAGTTGCCGTTGATTAGGGTTACGGTTCTGATGCTGTGGTTGCTGATTCTGGTTATACTGAGAACAGTTCTTCGCATAATGTCCCTCTTTGCCACAAAGGTAGCAAGCATTTGTTCCTTTCCTGCAGACACCTGGGTGTTTCTTTCCACAAGTTTCGCACGTAGGATAGGTAACATTATTGCCATCATTTCCCCGGTTGTTCTTTTTCTGCTGGAAGTTTTTCTTTTGTCCTTGACCGTTAAAATTCCCCTTTCGCTTGTTCTTTCCGAACTGTTTGGGACTTTGACCGGAGTTGCTTGCTTGTCCCTTAGCATTTGCTTCCGTACCCTGACGAGGTTGTGTTGACTTGGCTGCAGCTTTTTCTTCCTTCCTGGATTTAAAAATCTGGGCTCTAGCCTCCTTGTCCCGATTAATCCAGTATTCTGCTCTGATGGCCCGGCTAATGCAGTCTGACACTGTCTCTGGCGGACTACTACCGGCATTAACTTGCTTAGCAATGTCTGTACGGATCATTTTCATCATCAGTCTAACCTTCTCCATCTCATTAGGTACCAAGTTTGGACACAGGCGAGCCAGTTGCTCGAATCTTTTGATTGCGTCCATAACTGTCATGGATCCCTGTCTGAAGTTTGTAAATTCGTCCTGTTGTGCCGCAAGGACTTCTCGATTGTAGTACATGTTGCGAAATTCATACACGAAGTCTTGCCAAGACATAGCCATAACATTTCGTCGCATTTGGACTGTCATCCACCAATGTCTGGCATCCTTCTTGAGAGCGAAGGAAGCGCACAGTACTTTTTCCTGCTCCGTAAGTCTCATGAAATCCAAGATAACCTGGATATCTATGAGCCAATTGTCCGCAGCTATTGGATCTGTAGGCCCTTCAAACTCAGGCGCCTTCATGCATCTAAAACGCTCGTATAGCAAGTCTTCGCGTACCAATGGCGGATCTGCTTGTACAGCAGCTGGAGCCACTGGAATCTCAACATTCCGTGGAACTTCCGGTTGGACTTCCGGGCGATCCTGGGGTACCTGAGGTACTACTGGTGGAATTGGCGGTGCTGGTTGTGGAGCTTCGCAAGCTTGATCCATCCGCGTTAACTGTTCCCGGAGCCTAGTCATCTCCTGTTGTTGCTCCAACATTTGTTGTTGCAAATTGGTCATCAAGGTTATGAGATCCGGGTGAGGCGGATCTGCGGGTGCATTTCCTTGTGTACGTACCATCTTCTAATATTCCTAATGTAGGAAAGGATATCATCATATATCAATATCTTTCCTCCCATAAAAAACTTATTATTATCATACATGCATTCATAACATCACATTAACATACACGTCATACCATAACTTAGTAACATACATCAATTTACATAAATACTTAACATAATATTTAACACCATAACATAGCTTTTCATATATCCCGTGATCACACGGTATTTTTGTACAATAATCAAAAGTACATCATCATGTCAAAAGTACATACTTGCACGGTCCAAAATACTTACTGTTATATTTACAATATATCAAAATACATCATACTGTTCATATTTACATTTTTACGGTCAAAACTTCGGATGGAAGTGTCTAACACTTTCTCATCCTACATATATATACAACCTAACATCCGAATAACATAACACTATAATCAGTCCTATCAAAAGAAAATATACAAAGTCGGTCCTAGTCTAGTCGGTGACGTCGAGAGTACTCGCAGACGAATCTGAATCAGAAAGCACGACTATATGAACAGGTGCATCGCCAACCGCTATCTCCTCGGGATCGTCAATAGGAATCTCCTCGGGATCCTCCTCATTATCCTGCTCGGGCTCCTCATCCATATCGTCTTCGTCATCGCTAGAGACGACGATGACTGGAGGGTCCTCCTGCTCCGGTGGATCTATCGGTATGACATCATCGTCTGAGGCGTTATCCGTACCCATCGGGTCCACTGCCTCTTGGGCAGGCATCTCTGGCACAGGATCCTCGGGCCCTACCTCATACTGCGGGTCCTCCTGTCCGTCGTTGTCAGCTACGGGAACCTGGGCCTCGGCGTCGTCAGCGACAGAAGCCTGGGCCTCGTCCACATGATCAGCGGCAGGCACGTCCTGAGCGATCATCTCTGCCTCTAATATGTCATCAATGAGGCTGCCGACAGTCATCTGGCTGTTAGGCGTCGGGACGAACTGACGGATGTGAGTCGGTACTCCGTTCCTTAGAAGTAGCAACGCCGATAACTCGGGCTCTGGTATGTCCTGAGGAACATATGGGAGCATAGTCTCCTGAAATCTCCAGCAGTAATGGCTCATGGTCTCCCCTGGATAGGTATGCCAGTCCTGAGAAAGTCTCTGGTAACGAGTATGTTGCATGTCCCGGTAAATAGCAGGATCACGAATTGGCTCCCCGGCCGCTCGAGCTGGAAGTGGACCGTAGCGTCTCATCACTGCTGCGTGGAAGTGTGCCCAGGTGCGACTAGGCATCTGCATCTCTCCCAATGTGACCCACCATATCCTGGAATCACCGAACAGACACCTACTAGCCAGAGTGACATGTAGATGCTCCTCAATATGACATATCCGAAATATCTGCTCGATATCATGTAGCCATGTCCCAATCGACACCGATCGTCTAGTACTATCGAAATATAGGGGCTGCGATCGGTAGAAGGCGACGACAGCATCCCGATCCTTCTTAACTTGTACCGGGTCCATGGTCTCACGTCTATTCCACATAATTTAATCATAAATACTTTTGCATATAAAATAAAACAATATAACATATAAGAAAATAAATCTAAACTTACTTGCAATGATGGAGGCGATGTCAGGCAACTGTGAATTTCGTGTCGCAAGGGAATCGCTCTAATACCAACTCTTGTAACGACCCACCTAGCGTAGGCAGCTACCGTACTTATTACCATACATTTATAACATAATAAGTAAATAAAACTTACTTACATTGCTTGTAAAACACAGCGGAAATTTTTTTTTTTTTTTATAGTACTCACAAAACTATAAACATAGAATAAGAGTTATAGTACTGTCTTTGAGTACGAGCATATTAACTACTAAGTATCATTAAACATTTCTTATCTCTTACATATATATCACAAAACGCGTAGCGATACCCATTCTCCACTATTCACAGTGCCTTGACTCGCTACTCCACATTGCATCGTCATCAGCTGGCAGGTTGCTTACCTACAGCATAAACTTAAACAATGAGCTTTCGCTTAGCAAGTACAACTCCTATACCGCATTAAACGATAATATACTGTATAACATATAACATTTATAACACATAGCATGCATAGACCATATTATGCTTCCTTATTTTCCTTATTCTTACTACTTATGGGCCCTTAACCTGCGTGTTCGTATCCGGCGCGAGACTATGGATTGGCTGGGGCGGCCAAACCATATCCAGCTCAATCCACAGTCCAACCCGACCTAGCGCGGGTGGTACGACACGGCACTTGATAACTTACTTAATCTTATTATTGGTGAACATACATTCCGATGTCACTTTCTTATCTTAGCATATATTCAGATACTTAACATTTTTCATATTGCACACATGTTATCTAACATATAGCACAGAGCACTTCATCGAACTCTAATAATATATTACTAATAGCCTATGCTGTAGACGGCGTTGTACTTACAGTTTCCTCGTCCGATGTTAAGCTGCTCCTCCTTAAGATTCAGCGATAGGACACCTCCTGCTGATGGAAGGACGTACGTAAGTCTTCTAATTCTATTATCATAATATGTTGGTAACTGACCAACATTCATGCGGGTTTTGGTTATATGTCCCCCTAGAAAATAAAATCATACATCCTTAAAAGAGTGGCTACCATAGTAGCCCTATCAGTTCTTATATCGTGACCTAACAGGTTACGTTGGATAACCCTTTATTTACTAAGCCCACAGAGCATAGGGTTAGGTCAACACCTATCCTTGGGCTGTTATGTGTAAATTTATTTTCCTTTTTAGGTTAACCAAAGTCAACCTTTTGATTACTAAAGTTGATCCCTATTCTGTCAACTTTGGGCTTTGGGGCTAAGCCCGGTAACTCGGGTATTAATTCCCGATTACCTTCCGTCTTACATGTTTCTTTAAAAACTTAACTTAAAATTCACTTTCTTTAAAAAGATTTATCTTTTAACTTAAACTTTGTAAATTTGCTTCTTAAAAATTCGTAAATCTTGGACCATATTTTTTAGAAAATGTGTAAGGGTCGGAAACTGCTGTAGGGACAGTTTCCATGCTTGAAATAGCGTGTTTAGTCCGAAAAACAATTTTCCTAATTTGGTTCTAGAAAATCTTGCACAGAAATTTCTTGATTTCTGCACAGTTTTCACATTTCAGGTTATATCTAAAAATCCCGGTTAAATTAGAAAAAGTTTTCTTCACAAAAGTTCTAGCCCTCGAAGAGTTCCAAAACTTTCATGTTTTGTAAAATTTCTGATTCCTTACCGTTTAATACCAGTTTTAAATCAAAAACGGTTTTGTCATAAAAACTGGGTCTAACAGACCACCTAGGGTTTTTCTTAAAAATGGAGGCTGTTGGAGCCTTATTTCGGAAAACTGGCCGCTGCCCCCTAGGAAACACCCTATTCTACAACTTTCGTGTTTTATGTTTTTGCCCATTCAGCCTCTAAAGGCCTATAATTACCGTTTTACCGAAACTGTCCACTGGGAACCCGAGAGGGCAGTTTGGTTCTTACATTTTGTTTTACGTCCTAAGTCGCGGGTTCTAGCTCGACCGACCACTTCGGGAGTTAATCAACATTCATGCAGCGCGTCTAACGTCCCCTTGTAGTCTAACCATACAAACCCACGTGATCATGCAACCCAAGCAAAACCGAGCCTAACCCCTAGAGTTGCATGATTTCTACTCTTGCATAAAACATACAATTCATGTATCATTGGTTCATAAAAATTCATAGCATACATGCATAACTTAAATTGACCTAATGGGGACATATTACCTCACATAAAACCCTAGCATGCCATTCTAGTAAATCAAGCATCAAATCATAATTTAAGAGTACAAATTAAACCAAACCACCCCTTAGAACTAACCTAACCAAGCACTAAGCATAAATGCACATATGGGCAGAAAATTAAACACACATATGAGCTTATGCTCTTACATAATTTGAGCAATAAATACACTTAAATCATTGACTTAAAACTCAAATAAAAAAACTTGGTAAAAGCTTTTGAAATTTTACCTTAAATTGGAGTGGATTTCGGCTTAGGGTTAGGGTACCCGAAATTCTCCCTATGCACCTCCTTGCTCCAAGGTTCGGCTGCTCCTAGTTGGTGCACCAAAAATCCAATTTTTGGTCTC
>CM046378.1:20000-59141 GCA_025413485.1 Ficus microcarpa | reverse complement strand
AGGCTCAAATCATACATACATAACTTATCATGGAATCTTAAACTTATAAGAATTCAAGAATGTGCAAATAAATCATAACATAAATCTGATATAACATATGCATTTCAAACTTGAATATCCTTAAAAAGGAAAAACATGTAGTTACAGAAAAGTTGGTTATTACAAATGTAATGACAAGAAGTTGTCAATTATTGTTGTAATGACATGGTTACCCTTTAGTATGCTTGTCCTTGATCAATATCAGCCGTCTAAATCATAATGGACGTCTACTAGCTCTCCCAAGGGTTTCCCCAATTTCCCTCTAATCAATCCTTACCCTTTACTCTTTACCCATTCCCCTTATATACTAAACTGAATCCTAACAAACCTTACTAATTGGTTATGCTACTAACAAACTAATTATTGATCCGGATCCTATCAGAGTCTCTTAAGGACCCAACGAGCTTATGGCGAAGTTCTAATTTGGCAACATTTAGTATACTTTGACAGAGTGGTCTGTTGCTCTATTGTTGGAAGCTTCAAATTCAACATAAGCAAGCAACAACATCATTGTCACTTTTCTTTCTCTATTTACCACTTTTGATCTTGTCATGGAAGTATTCACATGCAGTTTAGTTCCCTCACCTTCATAACACTACTCATGTACTCTCTCTTGAGTTTCTTCTCATATCGATGTTGTGCTGCACGAAAGGCTTGATCACATGAAACACTCCATGTTGTCAGGCAGCAATCTCTGACTGGAATTAGGCTCATTTGTTACCAATAATCCCCACAAGAACAATGTCCATCTTTGAAATGATGGAAGCGATTAGTGTCTCGGACAAATATTTCTCTCCTTTCAAAACCGGATATAAATTTTATAACAGCATGACAGTCACCACAAATTCTCAGGTTCTTAATTATACTCAAGGAAGAACCAGGAGGGGTGTTCAGCAGCCCAAATGCCACAGCCAACTTCTCGCTGTGCCCACACAAAATCTGCTCCTTGTCCTGCTCCTCAACATCTTGAAGCACAAAGTTGAAGTTGGGAAACCGACCCGAATTCTTCATCTCCATACTCAACTTATTTAGCTTTTCAACAATTTGGCCTCTTTGAGGGTGTGATTTGTCCCCTGCAAGAAGCATGTGCACTTTATTTTTCACCTCAATCCAACTGCAGCCAGGATTCTTTCTAAGACCCTTCTAATTCATCATTTCCCTCACTCTGTCTACTTGGCTCCACATCGCCTTTGAGGCATAGATATTCGAAAGAATCATGTAGTTTCCCGGGTTTCTTGGCTCTAACACAAAGAGTTTTTCAGTAGCAATCTCTCCTAAACCAATATTATTGTGCACTTTACAAGAACTTAATAAAATTGATAGTTCTAAAGAAACCCTAAATTTCGTAAGATTGCTTTACGAGTTATGTATTTCAATACCCCATTTAAATGTCATATTTTTCTTACATTGTTTTGTTCTTTTCTCATTTGATCATCTAATAGTTAAGATAATAAGAAACAGAAAAATTTGTTCAACACATAGCATGCAAAGAAAGGTATGTTTAATCAAACTGATTATGCTTATGGTTGTTGACCTTTCATTTATAGTCGTTCCTGGCAAACTCAAGCACTCGGGGGGCCCAGTTGAGTTAAACATCGAGTGTTTCTGATGGGGAGACGTGTTGCAGGTGCGCAGGCACCGTTGGCCCAATGGGTTGACGCCTTATATCCGTGATTTAGCACTGGGGGACACTAGAGTGGGCTAGTGTTTTATATTAGTTATAATTTACCTCACATATTGACATAACCTTGTTAGTAGGATTTAATTGAAATATTAACACTATTAGTTAGTAACATTGTTTAATTGTTACAATTAAGATGCTAAACAATATAGTATTAACATTGAAATATTTTTGTATATTAGTTAGTAACTAATTACCGTATATTCTTCAATATACAAATTAATTATAAAAATTGTGATAATTATGTAAATTGAAGAGGATAATGATATATTATTAATTTCTCATGGGAAATGACAATGCTGCCAAAGTTTGGAAAAGGAAACGTTGATCTTCAATTTACTTTTCGAAAGAAACTGATTTTAAACAATTTCATGTTCCAGAAATTAGAAAGAATCTTGTATTCACTAGTCTGTTATGTAAGAATGGTTTGAAAGTTGTATTTGAGTCTGAAAATTGTATTATTACTAAAAGTGGGGCATTTGTTGGTAGAATCTATCAAATGTTATTATATAATTTATTCTTATAAGAAATTCTGAAAAATCATGTACTCTTACCATAAATGATATGAAGATAGGTAATTTGTAGAAACCTTTTACTGTCAATTTTATCTCGGGAGTGATTTAATATCCTTACAAAGTAACTTTTTAAAACATGAATTAGATCATTAGAATATATACCGATTGAGTCTTGTTGTTTAAATAGGAAATACATGATTAAATAGAAAGAGTTGGCTGATATTAGTTTTTGTTGTAGTTTACTATTAGATAATTGAGAAAAAATATTTAAAAAATAAACGTGATCTAAGTAAATGTATTTTTGTAATTTTTTTCTGGAAGATATGAACAATATTAAAAAAGAAAAAAAAATTTTGGTAATGAATTAGAAATAAGTTGTTATTCAAAACTCTTATAGATAGAAAATTGTCTTAAGTTGAATTAAAAAAATCAATTCAACACTATTGGTAAAGAAATCTAATTAGTAAAAATAAAAATAAAAAATACATCCCTCCGTAAACTTTTTTTCAATATTTTCACCATCACAGATCTTCTCTTTTTCTTTGTTTGCTTCAAAAATTTAATATACATATACATGTTTGTATGTTTGAGAAATTATAATTATAAACACTCTAAATGTACATAAAAGGTATATACATGTGTGCTCATAGTTGTGTATGTATATTAAATTTTTGAACCATCTTGAATACTACAATCTTGGTTGCAAATGCAAAATACGAATGCTATCATCCTAAGTTCAAGAAAAAAAAAATCAGAAATCATACAAAATAGCATAATTCATAAGTAGTAGTGAAAAAAATAACATGTTTTCTAAACATTGAAAATGGAAACATATTTTTGCTATTAACCGTTTTTAAAATTCAAAACATGAGCTTTGTGTCTACTTAATCTTAATCAATGCTTTTTTAAAAATTAAGATCATTGGAATTAACATATGTCATTAAGGAATTTTAATTCAAAGCTCATGTTTTGAATTTTAAAAGCATTTTCATGACATAATACATCGTAACATAAAATATCATAACATACAACATCCGTAAATCATGTAAATCAATTCATGATTTCTTGAAAAACATGTCATGCAACAAAAACGTTTTGTCCATGTTGTAAGCGGAGTTGTACTTACCTGTTACATTACGTCATGAGTTTATTGCTCCTATCAATCGCAACAACAGGTTAACTTTCTGTTTTCAAAAAGAATGTAAGGTAAGGATCGTCCTACCTTATGAGCACTAGGTTTTTGCAAATCAAACTCAGCAAATATTTTCAAATAAATTTCTAAGAATACTATAATTTTTATGCATATGTCAATATTAGTTTATATTATATGTTAAAAATTGTAACTTTTATAACAGTGTTTGTCATAGGTAAAGTCTACCTTAAACAATATCTTTAGTAAATAATTATTACAGTGTTTATATTATTATTATATCACCTTTTTGAGAATCATAATATGTCATATAACTGGATCATATTTCAATGTACTAATACATGACTTATCATCCTTAAAAATAATAAGTGTATTAATATATGTCATTATTGGTATATATTAAAATAATATGTTAATTTCGGTGATAAGTATTTTACATACTTATCTATGGATGAAAATATATGAGCTCAATATTAATTATTTTACATACTTATCTATGGATGAAAATATATGAGCTCTATATTAATTAATTCAAATGATATTATTGAAACATTTATTAGTAGCTCAAATAACTACTTAAATCTTTAGGTTTGTTATGATGGAAAATAGTAGTCATAGGTTTGTATCAGTTATAGTTTCCTTTAATGTGGTTTCTGTCCACGTTAAAGGAAACTAAAGTTCGTCCCATAGTATAAAAAAAATAAAACGCATATATGTAAAATCAAAATTAAGCAGAAAATACGAAAAATATAAAAAATGAAAATAAAAAAATGGCCTGGTTTTTCAGTTCAAGGCTTATAACTATTGCTATTTCTCTCTCTCTCTCTTCCAAAATTCTTCTGCAGTTGATATCATTGGTTCTTCATCCAACGTACACTTGTTTTGGGTGTGGATGTAACGCCCCGAATTCTGCTCTACGTACGTAGGGCCGTTACCATGCTTTCTTAACTTAAACGTCCCGACCATCCACGTAGAATCGACTACGTAAATGTGGGTCGTTACTTAACGTACTTAACTTAGTTTTTAAATCTAATACTTAGACTAATCGGGAAATTTCAGAATAAATTTTTTTTTTCTTTTCTTTTTCAACTTCATTTTAAAAATCGTAACTTGAAAATATTACATTCATAAAACGTAACATGGTACATATTTCTTAATCATACATGTACAACTTCATAATTTAAACACTTTGCAGAAAATCTGTGTAGTGGTATCTCACACCACCCTTTACTTGCTGCATCGTCTCCATGACGCACCAAGTAAGGCTGCAGGCTTTTTACTTTTACCTATAGTATGAAATATAAACTGATGAGCTTTCGCCCAGTAAGTACAAACATAATCTCACAAAACATTTCAAACATCTTAAAAACATGCCAATCATCATGTAATTTATGCATGAACCATTTATGATCGATTTGAATGTCTTATGATTTATTATTATCTTGAACTTATAATCTTGATTACATATGGGCCCCTTGTGTGTACGTACCAAATGTGCGCAATCTCCAGAAAATTAGGGTTTGCAAGACCCTTAACAATTCTGGGAATCATAAATATAACATAACCCTTCACGATCTAGCGGAAGGTTGATTATCATATACCCTCACGTATTATCGAGAGGTTGATAATCTAAACTTAAACTTGAAACATATATCCTCCACCTAGCGAGAGGTTGGTACGACACCTTACTTGTATGTTCTTACCGTATGGTTTAATATTAGTGAACATGCCTCATGATGTCACTATATCATAATATATATATACACATAGCATATCATAACTTAACATTACATATCTTAGCATAGCATTTGGTAACTTAAGATGGCATATCTTGGCTTATCATCACATAACATAACTTGACGTAACATAGCCTAACATAACTTAACATAGCTTAACATGACCTGGCATAGCATATCATGGCATAACATAGCATATCGTAGCATAACATAGCATATCATAGCATAACATGGAAACATGTCATATACTTGAAAATAGCTTACTATTTTTCATACTGTAGGTGAGGTTTGTACTTACCTGTTGTCCTATGCTCTTGACTTAACGTTTTGTTGTTCGAAAACATGTTACAACAGCAGGTTACTTCCTGCTTATTTAAAAACAACAACATAGGATAAGAATCCTATCATAATCATAAAGTGTTGATAACCTAACCAACATCCATGCATAACTTTAGTTATATGTCCCCCATACATATACGTGCTAACTCACTTGGTTACAATAAGTAACCTTATGGTTATGGCTTATTATACGTGGATCATAACTTATTAGGTTACTTAAGGTAACCTTGGGTACTAAGCCCAATCATACATGAATAGTGTTAGGTTACAACTCCTAACCTTGGGCCTAAACCTTATCACATTTAATCCATAATCCATTGGGTTACAAGGAGTAACCCTAGACTATAGGCCCAATACAAACTTAGTAGCATGTTGGGTTACATTAGGTAACCCTTGGTGTGAATTAACTTGGGTCCACTTAAGTCAACTCCCTATTAGTTTACTATGGGCAACCTTGGGCTTTGGTCCCAGTCTAGTAACTCGGGTATCCTTCTCGGTTACTGTTGGTCATCATATCATTACTAAATTTTAAGACAACTTATTGTCTAAAATTTCCTTTTCTTTACTTTGCAAAAACTCAGTACTTTTTTATGTCCATTTTATACAAAAATCTTCGTTCAACTTGTAACTCTTGAGTAGGGTTTATAAAATTATCAACTGTTGAAAACTGCCTTTGGAACAGTTTTCCACTACCAACTTATCAGTGTATGTGCAGGAATTTCTTTTTCCTGCATTATTTTAGAAAATCTTGTGCAGGAATTTCCTGTTCCCTGCACAGTTTTTGAAATCCAATTTTTATTTAAAAATCTAGGCTGAATCCGAAAAAGTTTTCTTCATAAAAGTTTTAGACCTCGAAAAACCCTACAACTTCAATGTTTTACACAAGACCCAGTTTTGCCTTTAACTTAGTCAGTTTTTGTTTGAAACCTGCTGGCCGTGTACACTAGGTCTGGGCAGACCAGTCTCAGTTTTTCATAAAAACAGAGGCCATTGGAGTCTTATTTTGGAAAAATGTTCATGTTGTCCCCTATGAAAAACTGTTTTGAACAACGTTCATGTTTTAAGTTTTCTCAAATTCGGCCTCTAAGGGCCTCAAAATTAGCTTTCCAGAAAACTGGCCAATTTTCACCCGAATCTGGCAGTTTTCACCCGAATCTGGCAGTTTTCTTCTTAAATTCGTTTTATGTCCTAATTCGCGTATTCTAACTTAACCGAACATGCGGGAGCCTAGAAAACACACATGCAGTGCTTTCTAACGCAAAACATATATCCATACATCATCTAAACATCTTGGGACATATCACAAACACATTAAAGGCATGCATGCAAACCCTAATAATCATGCAAGCATATTATCAAAACATGCACCAAAACATGATTTGAGACCTTGAGACCCTAATCAAGCACATAACCAAGCACTAAAGCCATTGCATGAAAATAATGGATGAGCTTATGCTCTTACAATCCAACTTGAAAATAAACTTAAATCTCCAAATTGAAGCTTAAACCAAAAAGCTTAGGGTCAAAGGGTGATTACCTTAATCCACACCAAGATTGGTGCTAGGTTTGGGTCTAACTCTTTCCCCCTTTGCTCATCACCACAGCCGGCCCTTCCCCTCCAAATGGGGTTCCAATTTTCGGCCATACACATGAAAACATACAAAAACTTGAATCAAAACTTAATTGAAGAACTAGAGGGGTTTAGAAGGATTACCATTATTACCTTAACTCTTTGAGGTTGGATCTAAACTTTTGGATCCAAACTTTTTCTTCTAACTTTCTTCTCAAGAAAATCCGGTTTCCCTCTATGGAATTTCTCTCAAGATTTTCGGCCACCATACCTTCCTTTCTCTTTCTTTTTCAAGCAAAACCGACCACTCACTCTCTCTTTTTCTTTTTATCTTGTGTTCGGTTTTTGAGAAGAAATTTGGGTGAGGGAAAATTTTACCATAGTTTTGGGAGATTTTCTTATTTTTTGAGAGCCAAAATCCGCCCCCCCCCCTAGCCTTATTTATAGGTGATTTGAACTTTTTCAAAATTACCAAAAAGTCCTTGAATTTTTCTAAAATTGCATATTTGTCGTTAATAGCAAAATATTTGCTCATTAGTCCCTCTAGGTGGCCGGCCACTAATGCACCCTTGGAGCCCAAGTTTGCTTGCTCACCAAGCTTATGACATCATATGCTTACATCATCATCATGACATCATCATGCTTACATCATGCTTACATCACCTTGATGACATCACCTTGATGACATCACCTTGATGACATCATGCTTACATCATCATTACTAATTTTTTCAAAAATTACACTTTTGCCCTTAAAGATAAAATATTTGCAATTTAGTCCCTGCGGGTAATCAGGTAAGATAGAGCCACTTGGCTTCCAATTCTTGCATAATTATCTACTTGATTCAAAGAATCCATTAATATAATTATGCAATCCATTTCCTTATTAACTTCTATAATATCAATACTGTTTTGTCCTAAAACAGTATTACCATACTGAATTATAGTCCAAAATATATCTGCATAAAATTGGACTACATATAAAATTTTCTTAGGACTTGAAACTATTTAGCTTTTTTTTACTCCAAATATTGTGCTTGATTTTTCTAGGGTGGTATCACAGCTTATTCTTGCTTATTCGTCCGTAATGACGGTTTTCCGTAGTATAATTTTCATACTGCTTATCGTATAACAGTACCGTCATATTTTTGACTCTTATGATCAACCTTTGACTTTTTGGTCAAACTTTGACTTTTTCGGTCAAATTTGACCAACATAAAATCATGAATTTTTGTGATGCCTTTATCACAAAAAGCCCAATACATGACTAAGTAACTATTTATTGAGCCTCATAATTAATTAAATGAGAACTCAAATATTTACTGATATTTAACTCATATTACGAGTTTTATATCGTCATACATGATTCAACCTTAAATTTTCCTTGTCTCAAAGGAAATCATGAGCCATAAAAATTCGGGGTATTACAGTGGAGGGGGGCTTAAATGCCGTGGGCGGATGTTGAGAGAGCACTAGCACTCCAGTAATGCATCTAGTTTTTGAAAGTGAGAGAGTGAGAGCTGAGAATGAAAGAGTGAGAGAGGAAAGTTAGAGAATTGGGTGTGGAGGGAGGGGGGTTAAATGCCGTGGGTGGATGTTGAGAGAGCACTCTAGTAATGCATCTGGTTTTTGAAAGTGAGAGAGTGAGAGCTGAGAATGAAAGAGTGAGAGAGGAAAGTTAGAGAATTGGGTGTGGAGGGGGGGTAAATGTCATGGGTGGATGTTGAGAGAGTACTCTAGTAATGCATCTTTTTTTTTTTTTTTTTTAAATTTGGTTTTCAATATTTTGGAGGGACTCCTAAATAATTTGGATTTTTCGGAGGGACCAAAATTTTGGTTTTTTTTTTTTTTGGATTTTTTTAAACTTTAAACTCCTTTTTCTAATATATGTATATATATAATTTTTTCTTTGTAATTACTCATTTTAGAAAAAGAAATCAATTATTTGTTATCTACTGAATCTTTTGTTCCTTTTTTTTTTCTGCCTAACAGAATCGTTTTTTTTTTTTTTAACATTAAACTCCTTTTTGTAACAAAATAAAAATAAAAATAGAATGAGAAAATTTTAAAACTCCGAAAAATTTGGTTCAATTAGAATAATATTGAAAGCATGTTGTTCACGTTATCCTGAAACGATTTAAGGAAACCCAAATGGGTCTAAACATTTTGTTCTATGCTGTATGTGAGGTTTGTACTTACTTGTCTTATGTGCTTAAACTTCCAAAATTGTATCTCATACTATGTAAATTTGAGAAATTGTCTTGATTTAATAATATCTCGTTATTAGATAAAATCATAGTTATATTACTTTATTTATTTATTTATTTATTTTGTTGTAAGACCCGAAATTTTGTAGACTTGTAATCTCATTGTTCATAAGGAATTAGAGTCTAATTTATGTGTTTATGATGTGTTATATGAAAAATTATGAATAATAATGAGAAATTCATAATTTTATTTAAACAATGTTCGGGTCCTCATTTAATGATCATGAGACTCAATTGATGATTTATGAGCCAAGAATGAGGTTTTTAAAGGAAAAAGAACGAAAAAGGATGAAATTTTACGAAAGTCAACTTTGACCGAAGAAGTCAAAGGTTTGACCAAAAAGTCAAAGTTTGACCGGGACGGGTCACAACGTCAACTTCACAAGTATGATGAAGGAATATGGAAAGAATCTCCGAAAATGAAGTTTTATAAGCCATAAATCCACCCTAGAAAAATCAAGCACACCGAAATAGAATTAATGGTAAAAAGGTCTCCGAAAAATTGGAGAAAGAGAGTTTCGGTCCAAAATTTACATGGAAGAATTCTTGGACCAAAATATAAAATAAGAATACTCATCACAGTATTGGAAATAACTGTAGAGCTGTGAAAGAACGAAATGGCAAAACAAGACCTTGGTAGAGCTAGTGGAAGATGACCTCACCTCAATTGTCACGCCCCGACTTATCGCCACCAAGCCCACACGGTGTCTGACCACGCGAACCTGGGGTTGGGTTCGGTTCGTAACAATTACTTACTTACTTGCTTGATTGAAAAATAAAGTTACCCAAATTTTAGAGTAAATTTTTTTTTCTTCTTTTCTAAAAATCGTTACTAGAAAACCTTTATTGCGGAAATCATAAAACTTTAAACTCGATTAAAGCATAACTTAAAACTGCTTTTCTTTTATAAACTTTATCTGATGTACTCACTCGAGTACTGAGCTTTCACCTGAGCGGAAAGCTCCATACATACATAACTGAGTCATACATACATGTTGAAAACATAATGAAAACACATTTTCATTTAAACGCACTTTGGAAACCCCGTAGTAGTCCATACCCACGTTTCACATTCTGTTGCGCCATCTCTCCACAGCTTGTATCAGGAAGTGCCGGTAGGAAACTTACCTATAGCATGAACGTAAGTAATGAGCTAAAAAGCTCAGTAAGCACAACGTCCTATCCGCATGCAACTAATGCACGAAAACGTGAACCAATTATGATTTATTATTAAAAATCAATTGTGGTCTTTCTACTGATCTTATCTTGCTACTATAACATGTGTGCATGTACTTAGGTATGTAACCATGGAGTGATTGAAGGTGGTCCGACCAAACCAACTCAAACCATGAAACACAAAGTTTAACATGGAGTAGTGGAGGCAGCCCTTCCCTATCAAGTCAAACCATGGAATATGCCGTTTAAACTTACCACAAAGGCAAGCTAGTACAACACAACATGTCCTACTTGACTTAACTCTTGCTTACCATGTGACTTATTTTTGGTGGACATGCTTCGTGATGTCACAAAACTTAACATAAAACATGCTTGACATAACATAAACATACTACATGACATAATACATAACATGCTTAACTTCACATGCATACATGAACATACTACATAACATGAACATAACACATATAACATGACATACATACACATACGACATAACATGACATACTACATAACATGCTTAACTTACTACATGACATAGCATAGCACATACTGCATAACATCGTAAATCATGAAAACCCCATTCATGATTTCTTAAACACATCATATGCAAACTAACATGTTCATGCTGTAGGCGGAATTGTACTTACCTTTCCGTCATACATTCTTGCTTAACTGTCCCTTCCTAGTGCTGTTCCACTCCTGGCACAGCTGCAGGTTTTGCCTGCTTGACAAGGACATGCTCTACTTAAACTGATGAAAATGCTGGTAAACTAACCAACATGTCTACATGATCTTGGTTGTATGTCCCTTTATGTGCAAAGCATCTAACTTGGTTACCAACGGTAACCTGGCGTGCCAAGCCAAAACAAAACCTCTAAGGGTTGCTTGTCTTAATCTGGAACTATCGGGTCATATCTGATAACCCTTTAATTGAGCTTAACGGTATCTCTTAGGGTTACTTTGGATAACCCGTAAGGATAAACTAACTCTATGCTATTAGTCAACCAAAAGTCAACCATGGTCAACTTTGGTCAACTATGGTCAACCCTCTATGGTCAACCTCTTGGGTCTCGGGCTTGACCCGGCAACTTGGGTCTAACACCCGGTTACCACACGTGAACTAATCGTACGCTAAAACATAGCTTGAAACTCACATTTCCTTTCTTGGAAAACACTTAGGGAGAAATCCCAAAATTTACATTTCGTGTAAAAATTCATAACTTGAGTCATAAAATCCAAACTCATGGATTTATGTTTCGTAAAATCATTTTAGGTCGAAAACCGTCATTGGAACGATTTTCATAGCCAAAACACTTGTTTAAGGTTAAAAAAACATTTTCTAGAATCACTTGATAAAATTTGTGGTGCAGGGATTTCGGATTCCCTGAGCACCCTTCATAAAAAAATTTCCAATTAAAAATCGGTATGTAATTTGAAAAAGTTTTCTTGACGAAAGTTCTAGCTCTCGAAAAATGCTAAAACTTTCATGTTTTACAAAACTCCTAATTCGGCCTATTTTCGTACCAGTTTTGAGTTGAAACTGGCTGACTCCTGGAACGAACTGGGTCTGGGGGCTTAAATGCTTAGCCACAGGTTTCGGCATTTTTGAAGGCCATTGAAGCCTTATTTTGGAAAATGGCTCGCGTAAGCCCCTAGAAAAAGTTGTTTTGGACAACTTTCATGTTTTACGTTTTCCCAAATTCGGCCTCTAAGGGCCTGCAATTTTTCTTTTACGAAAACTGGACAGACTTGAAACCGAACCTGCCAGTTTCGTGTTTAAATTGTTTTTATGCGTCCTACTTCGGAAGCTAACTCAACCGATCACTCGGGAGCCTAAAACATCAACATGCAACGTTAACTAACGTCCCACATGTATTGACATGTTATCCCCACGTGGTCATGCAAACCAAACCGGAACTACTTAAACCTAGGTTTGCATGTGCTCTAGGGTTTGCATAAACATGGATTCGGCATCAAACAACCAAACCGAAGCTAGGTCTAACCTCCTAGCATACATGCCTCTCACGGCTGCACCTAGGGCAGGGACATAATCAACCATACAACCATGCGAAACATGCACTCATGCAAGCATAAAACCATAGCACATAAACATAAATCATGCATACTAATCTAACTTGTTAATCACCCTAATCAAGCATCACATTCTTAGCCCTAGCATTAACCAAAATTAAATGAGCTTAAGCTCTTACAATCTTGCTTGAAAATACATCATAAATACCCAATTTAAAGCTTGAACCAAAAGCTTAGGGTTTAGGGCTTTACCTTACATAAATCCGGAAGTTGGCTCACTTCCTTGGAGCCGACTCCCACTGCTTGCTTGGCTGTCCCTTTGCAGCCGACTCTCCCCACCAAAAGGGTTCCAAATTCAGCCATGCTCACACACAAACATACACATAATTAATCCATCATCTTGCATGGAAAATTTCACTTAAAGTTCAAGGGTTTACCTTGACTTACCCTTGGTTTAGGTTAGGCTCATGGATCCGAAAATCCTGTCCCCTTGGTTGGCTGCTCTCTTGCTCGGTTTTGGGCTCCAAATTGCACCAAAAAATTTGCACCATCCTTGGTGAAACCTTGCAGCCATGGCCGACCTTCTTGCTGCCCAAAACCCATGAAATTTTCGGCTTCTTCCCCCTGCACACCAAGGCCGAAACCTTGCACCCACCAAGGCACAAAAATCACTTTGGCTCATGGTTGGTTCTTCCTTGGCTCCATGCTCGGCACACACCATGGTTGGACCCAAAAATTTTCTCCACTTTTCTTCCTCTCTTCCCACGGCTGCTGCCCATGAAATCTGGAAAAATTTTCCAGATTTCATGCTTGCTTCATGCTCAAAAAGCCGAGCACCTCCATATGGATCACATAATATTTTTTTCCAACTTTTCTTGCTCTTTTTCTCTCCTCTTGGCACTCGGATTTTCTGGAGGTTTTTGGCCAGAGTTTTGGCTGTTTTCTGGAATTTCCAGCAGCAAAATCAGTCTACAATGGGTCCTATTTATAGGCATTTTTCAAACTTTTGAAAATTGCATTTTAACCCCTAACTTTTCCATTTCTCTTGCTTTTGCCCCAAGGTGGCCGGCTGTCCCCAGCCCAGCAGCAGCTGGCTTTGCTGATGTCATGGCTGATCTCACTTGGCTTACATCATCGCTTACCTCACAATTTTTTAAAATTACATTTTTGCCCCCAAAAAAATGAAAATTCTTGCAAAAATGCCCTCTAGGTGTCCGATTGTCCTAAAAATCAACACACCCATCTTATTTTATGATATCATCATCTTGGTGACTTCATATGCTCATATCGTCAAATTTCTAAAATTTACACTTTTGCCCCAAAAGTGAAAATTTTTGCAATTTTGCCCTTAAACTTCATAATTGGCCATAATGCTTGCTTTTCAAGCAAATATCATTCTTTTCATGATTTTATGTGATTTTCTCATACGTGAATCACATATTTTCTAAAATTACGTTTTTGCCCCGAAAGACAAAAATCCTTTCACTTTCACCCCCAAAAGTAGCCGGTCCTTATTTCTGCTTGTTAGGCAAGTCATTGCCTCATGTTGACATCATCTAACGACGTCACTTTGCTTACTTCACATATTTTCCAAAATTTACACTTTTACCCCAAAAGTGAAAATTTTGACATTTTTGCCCTTTGACTTTGACCTGTCCTTTTGGGTGACTTCTTGACTAAAAACGTCATTCTTGACCCTAACTAATGTTAGGGATGCTTGATTTCTAGGGTGTTTCTACTGTCTACTTGGGCTATCTCGCCCATACTGACATATTTTGCAGTATTTTCTCATATCGCATCATTTTTCATTGTCGAGTCAACCGTTGACCACTTTTGGTCAAACTTTGACTTTCTTGGTCAAAGTTGACTTTTTCGGTCAAACTTTGACTTTTTCGGAACTGCGTCCTAATTCGTCATTTTCGACTTGAAAGGGCGTTTTCTAACCTTAAAAATATGTTCTGAGTCTTATTGAGCCATAAGACTCCGTAAAACGTGTGAAAAACTCTTAACTGAGTTTTTCCGTAAACATCACAACATATGCTCATAATTCCTTTAAAAGAGGAAAAATGGCAATCATAAAAATTCTAGGTATCACATCAATGACATCACCTTCCACTAACTCAAAGTTGCATCATGTGGAGTTCACCATGCATGATGGCCGGCCACCCATGGGAGACAAGAGGAAAAGAAAAAAAAAATGGGAAAGCCTTAAATTAAGGAGAAAAAGTGCACCAACTTTTGTCCATCACAAGTCTCCCATCCCCTAGTCACTTTTGCTTAAAATAATAAGTCAAACTCATGCTTTTTCCCCTTGAAATCCGGCAGCCATCAGCCCCCCCCCCCACTCCATCATGTTCGGCAATTAGAAGGAAAAAGAAAAGAGATTGGTTTGGTTTTGGTAACTAAATGGCAATTCAATCCCAACCAAGCCAAGGACACCTACCCATGCCTATGGCTCACTTTTCACTAGCCAAAGCTAGCTATGAGAGGTTTTCTTTCCACCCCAAAAACCGGCAGCACTCCCTCTCTTCTCCACCATGTTCGGCAGACAAGGGAAAGAAAAGCATGACAAGGCATAAAGCCTTTAATTAAGGACAAGCAACCTCTCCATCTTTCATTCCACCAAGGATTGCCACATGTCCCTCTTTTCTCTCAATTTTCAGCAGCCCATGCTCCCTTAAGCCCCCTTGGATCCAGCTGCAACCAAGAAAAGAAAAGACAAGACATAAAGCCTTGGATTAGGGGCAAGAAACCAACCACTAGTCATTCAAGACACCCCTTCTATTTTCCCTTCTCTTTTCCTTGTCAAAGACAGCCAAAACCTTTCCTTGGTCTTCAGAAATTCGGCAGCAAGAGAGAAGAAGAGAGAGAGAGAGATTCAAAGAGAAAATTTTTGGGTTTTCTTCACAAGAGTGCACGGTTTTTGCAAGAAGGGAGAGCTAGAGAAAGCTTGAGTTTTTCTTGTAAGTTTGAGTGTTTGGCCGACCAAGAGGAGAAGAAAAAAGAGGTGAGTAACTATTGACAAATTTTTGGATTTCTTCTTGAGATGCTCGGTTTTGTTAGAGCAAGAAAAAGCTAACAAAACTCTCTTGAATTCCATTTTCTTGTACCAAACCGTGAGCCACCAAGCAAGGAGCATTTGAGAAAATTTTTGTGGGATTCTCCAAGAAAGTGGCCGAACAAGGAAGAGGAGAAAGGGGTAAGAAAAACTTGGTTTTTCTTCTTGTGATTTTCGGTTTTAGAAGGAGCAAGAAAGAGCTAACAAAAAAATTTTGGATGCCATTTTTGTGGTGAAGCCGTGTGGGTGAGCAAGCCAAGAACCAAAGGAAGATTTTGGGATTTCAAAACCCTAATTTGGATTTGAGGTAAATCTCTTAAAACCACCTTGAATTTAAGTTTCATTTGAGTATTTTGAGGGTGATTCAAGTTGGTTGTAAGGACATAAGTCCGTTTAATTTTCAGCCCTCATTGTTGTTGGTGTGTGTGCTTGATTAAGGTTAGGGTTTTGGTTGGCTTGTTTTGTTATTTGCTTGCTTGATTTATGCTTGCTTGATGATGGATTTTTCATGCTAGAAATTAGGTTGTATGTCCCATAAGATGAGGCCAAAAATCTGCCATTGGCAGCCATGAGAGCATGCTAGATTTAGGGTTGGATTTTGTGATGCTTGTATGTGTTGATGCATGTGCTAGAGCCAAGCAACCCTAGGTTGTTAATTTTCGGATTTGGGTTGCATGGGTTGAATGAGATGGATTTATGGGTTTCAATGGGACGTTAGAAGCGCTGCTTGTTGTAGTATCAGCTCCCGATGTGATCGGTCGAGATAGATTCCGCGAAATAGGACGTAAACCGAACTAAGGAACCGAAACTGCCAATTCGGATTCGAATCTGGCCAGTTTTGGGAAAGGGTAATTTCAAGGCCCTTAGAGGCCAAATGAGGTAAAACTCAAAACATGAAAGTTGTTCGGAACAACTTTTTCTAGAGGACAACGTGGACAGAATCTCAAAATAAGGCTCCAACAGCCTCCATTTTACCCAAAACCCGTGGCCGAACCCTGGGACGTTCTTCACCCAGTTTTTCAGAGTTAACCCGTTTTCAAATAAAAACTGGTACTGATCTAGGCCGAACTCGATTTTTCTTAAAACATGAAAGTTTTAGCATTTTTCGAGGGCTACAACTTTTGTGAAGACCAGTTTTTCAAATTCCAAGCCGATTTTTAAACTGTGCGCGTTTTGTGGGGGATGCGCAGGGAGTCCGAAATCTTGCACATGAGTTTCACGAAAATATTTTCTAGAAAAATTGTGAAGTGCTCTTAAATGGTTATTTTAGCTTCGGAAACCGTTCCAAAGGCGGTTTCCGGCCCCAAATGATTTTATAAAAGATTTGTTTCGAAAACCATGAATTTTAAGGGCTCGGGTTTGAAATTTCACATTTTTCTCCGAAGTAAAGAAAAAGAGGGTTTCAACCAAGAGTTTACAAGTTAAAGAAAATAATGAGATTAAGCCAAAGTATTTTCTAATTAAAGGAGTTAGAATTTTTACAAGCAAAATGAAAGGTTTTTGGAAATTAATTACACAAGACTTTCCAAAAATAAGGAAGAGAAATTTTAAAGTAAAATTGGTAAGCAAGCCGATTACGAACGGTAACCGGATATTATATCCGAGTTACAAACCCAAGGATAACCAAAGGTTGACTAAAGGTTGACCCAAGGTTAATTAAGGTTAACCTTACGGGTTACCCAACATAACCCTAAGGGATACCCACATGTATATCTGGGCTAAGATTTAAAGGGTTAATGGAAATAACCAAATAACAAGGATGTATGAGCAAAGCCCAATAATAGAGCAAGGCTCTAACCAAAAAGGTTACCCAACATAACCTCTTAAGGATTAATCAAAGTTCGATAAAGAATGGGGATTAAAGTGGCCAAGATGGATATCATGTACAGGGGACATACAACCAAAAGTAGATGTGAGTGTTGGTCGGTCACCAACACCTTACGAAATGATCCTGATCCTATATTTTTGGTATATCAGGAAAGTGAATTGCCGTTGCCGACAAATTTAAGGAACACAATTTTAAGGATACGGCACTAGAGGTAAGTACAAACCTCACCTGCAGTATGAAAGCTAGTAAATTATGTTCAAGTAAGTGGTTTTCAAATATGCTGCAATATGTTGTGTGCTATATCTATGAAATGCCATGCTTATTAAAAAGTGCTATTTTTTGCAAAATGTTATGTTTATAAAAAAAGTGCTATTTTTGCAAAATGCTATGTTTATAAAAAAGTGCTATTTTCGCAAAATGCTATATTTGTAAAAAGGTGCTATATTTGCAAAATGTCATGTTTATAAAAAATGTCATGTTTGCAAATACCATGAATGAAAAGAATGCCATACCATGTTATTAATGAGATAAAAAGTATGTTATCATATAGTGACATCATAAGGTATGTTCACTAAGGATAAATAACATGGTAAGAAATCACAAGTAAAGTGTCGTACCAACCTCCCATAAGGTGGAAAATTTTCATGTTAAAGTAAAGGATTCACCCTCTCGTTGATGCGGGAGGGTGTAATTACCCAATATTCCCAGAGCAGTTAGGGACCTTGCAACCCCTATCTGTATCTGGAGGCGCGCTAAATAAATGATGGTACGTATACTATGGGGCCCATAAGAAAGATAAGTAAGTTAAAAGAAATGCATAAATGGAACATAAATGGTTCACGCATATGCATATGATGATGTATGTTTTCCAGATGTTTTAAATGTTTTGTGAGTTTATGTTTGTGCTTACTGGGCGAAAGCTCATCCAGTTATATTTCATACTGTAGGTAAGAAACCCGCAGCTTGAATGCTGGGCATTGTTGGAGCGGTGTGGCGGCGGACGAAGGCGGTATGGATACCACTACGCATAGTTTCCGCAACCGATTTTTGAGTTAAGAAGTTTTGTATATAAGCATGTATGATAAAGACAAATTATGCTTTACGGTATTTTGGAACTAAATACCTTAAGTAAACTTTTACTTAAGTGGTAATGATATATTGCTAATGGCAAATGCTTTTATAAGTATGTTTCAAAAAAAAAAAATTCCTAATTCTTAAGTAAAGTTAAGTAAGTAAGTAAGGCGTGACGGCCCTACGTAGTAAGGGGGCGTCACATTTGTAAATTATAATAAACTTAATTTACTTATATCATAATTTATCTTAATAATTAATTCATATTAATTATGAAGTGTTAAAATAAATTTCTACTAATTATTATTTAATTAATTACTTTAATTGATTAATTAAACAATTGGTTAATTAATTAGGTAATAGTTAATTATTACTTTATTTAATTGAGCAAGATAATGGGACCCAGAAGAAATGGTAAGGAACATTGCAAAGCTATCACACTTCGTAATGGCAGACAAATTGAACAACCAGCTCGGCAACATACCAAAGAGGCAAAACCCTCTTCAATCCAAAATCAGTCAGGTCCTCAATCAGAAACTGAAGCAGATCAGAATGCTACAACAGAGCGAAATGCTACAGCAAAGTCACAGCAAAGCTACAGCAAAGAAGATTAGAGAGATGCAGTAGAGCGAACTGCTACAACAAAGTAGATCAGAGAGACCTCCACCACCATTTCCGCAACGATTTCAGAATCAAAAGTAGGATAAGCAGTTCAGAAGGTTCTTAAACATGTTGAAACAGCTACATATCAACATTCCACTCGTAGAAGCTTTGGAGCACAAAATTCTTTAAGGAATCCATCTTGGGGTTTTATAAAATTTGAAAGCGGAAAGTCTCCTCTTTTTTTTTTTTAATCTTTATTTGGTGTAAGTATTTGAGCCGGATGAAAGGAAACTTTCACGTTTGATTTTGAAGGCGAGATCTATAGGATCCGATCCAAAATTTTCTTTTGCTAGGCCCATAGCTAAAAAACCTACTTTCTTACGATTGCGAGGTTCATTCGAATATGAAATCCAATCTTGGAAATATAGCATTCCACTTTTTTTTATTACTCAAGGTTTCGATATTGATATTCCTAAATATGTTTAGAATACTAAGCTCCACTTAGGAGATTGGTTTGATTTCCGCATATCAAATATTTTAAACTTCTTCTTGCAAAAGTTTCATTTAAAAGAGACTAAACGAGTATAGCTTTGAATGATCTTGAAAATAAAGTATTCAATAAAAGTGGGGTCTTAACTTTGATTGCATGATAAAATTTGGTATTACATATATGATATGTAACTATTTAAGATCATAGTTTTTCAATAAAAAAAATAACAATTTATATGCTATATAAGGCTCAGTGTCATTTGAACCTGAAGAAGATGACCAATCCTCAGAAAATGGTCTTTGTGTTTAACTGCTGTAAGTTGACTAATATGCGAACGTGATACAACAATGAGACGATGAATACTATTAAATAAAAAAAATCCTCTCTAATTTGTTTATGCTTCTAGAAAACAATAGACAACGGAATATTGAAGAGAAAACATAAGTCGGTCCTTTTTTTTTTTTTGGGTGAGCAAAAATGAGCTGGTCTTGGTAAAGGTATTCTTAACAGCCAAGCCAATAATTCTGTTCTACAACAGTACTGTGTAGTCCATCATTTCCAATCTCTTGTAGACCAACCACAAAGACCCGTTACAAAATAACAACTAGATGATGATGAGTGTATATCCATATTAAATACGTAGAGCTTATAATTTGTTCAGTTGGGAATTTCAAGTTTACTATAATTAACATGTCATAATATTTTGAATAATAGGTTAAATTATACATCAAACTACAATCAACTTATCAAAATTAGTTGAAAACAGTAATTTCAAGGCATATCCCTTCATAATCTTAATTTAAATTCATGACAAAATATTTCATGGTGTATTATAACATTTCTCCTAAAAGAAGAATAATAGTTCCTCCTTTAAAAATAAAGAAATTTTAACTCAATAAGGAACGAATATTAAATTGAACGAACTTTTTATGTCACCTCGTTTGTGTAGAATCTCGATTCAAATTGATCAATATCAACATTGCTAAATTAGTCACCTTATATTGATAAAAAGAAGAAGAGCATTTGTAATAGAATTTTCCACCCGTTTGGGACATCATTAATAGCGATGCTCTTGGGAAGGGACTTATGCTACAAACTTTGGACTTTTTCCCTTGAGAATCTGTGAAAACACTGAAACTTTTAGCATAACTAGTAGAACTAAAAATATTGCAAAGAAGAAAAACGACAGTTCTTTTGCATCCACATACTTAGATACACATTATTTCCGAATAAACCAGTTTGTCAAAATTCAACTGGCCTAGCCAGGAGTATGATAAGAACCAAGAACACTCAAGAGAATAATGGAGGGAATTATTATTGAAAATAATAACGAAACACAATGGCAAAGATAGATTTGCAAACATTGAGAGGTCTGCTAGCTCTCCCAAGGGTTTCCCCAATTTCCCTCTAATCAATCCATACCCTTTACTTTTTACCCATTCCCCTTATATACTAAACTGAATCCTAACAAACCTTACTAATTGGTTATGCTACTAACAAACTAATTACTGATCCGGATCCTATCAGAGTCTCTTAAGGACCCAACGAGCTTATGGCAAAGTTCTAATTTGGTAATATGTAGTATACTTTGACAGAGTGATCTGTTGCTCTATTGTTGGAAGCTTCAAATTCAACAGAAGCAAGCAACAACATCATTGTCACTTTTCTTTCTCTATTTATCACTTTTGATCTTGTCATGGAAGTATTCACATGCAGTTTAGTTCCCTCACCCTCATAACACTACTCATGTACCCTCTCTTGAGTTTCTTCTCATCTTGACATTGTGCTGCACGAAAGGCTTGATCACATGAAACACTCCATGTTGTGAGGCAGCAATCTCTGACTAGAATCAGGCTCATTTGTTACCAATAATCCCCACAAGAACAATGTCCATCTTTGAAATGATGGAAGCGATTAGTGTCTCGGACAAATATTTCTCTCCTTTCAAAACCGGATATAAATTTTATAACAACATGACAGTCACCACAGATTCTCAGGTTCTTAATTATACTCAAGGAAGAACCAGGAGGGGTGTTCAGCAGCCCAAATGCCACCGCCAACTTCTCGCTGTGCCCACACAAAATCTGCTCCTTGTCCTGCTCCTCAACATCTTGAAGCACAAAGTTGAAGTTGGGAAACTAACCCGAATTCTTCATCTCCATACTCAACTTATTTAGCTTTTCAACGATTTGGCCTCTTTGAGGGTGTGATTTGTCCCCTGCAAGAAGCATGTGCACTTTATTTTTCACCTCAATCCAACTGCAGCCGGATTCTTTCTAAGACCCTTCTGATTCATCATATCCCTCACTCTGTCTACTTGGCTCCACATTGCCTTTGAGGTATAGATATTCGAAAGAATCACGTAGTTTCCTGGGTTTCTTGGCTCTAACACGAAGAGTTTTTCAGCAGCAATCTTTATAAACCAATATTATTGTGCACTCTACAAGAACTTAGTAAAGACCCCCAAACACAAGCATCTGGTTCCATGGGCATCTCATAGATTAAGGAATAAGCCTCTTCGAGTTTTCCTGCCCGACCGAGAAGCGTCACCATGCATGCGTAATGTTCTAGTCTCAGTTCTATGCCATGCTCTTTTGGTATGCTGTTGAAATAATGCCAGGCTTTTGTACAAGTTTCGTGATTAATTAGTGAATATGAAGTTTTATGCAACGACCCGCCTAGCACAGGCCGTTACCATACTTACGTACAAACATGAATTAACATATACGAAACTTACTTACTTAATATGTGAAAAACAGCGAAATTTTTTTTATACGGTGCGTAAGGAAAGATACGGAATATAAATAAAGACCATATCATAGTATTTGTGCGTATGAGCATTAATAGCTAATAACTAGCGGTTATCCGAGCATTTGTAATATACATAAATTTCAAAACGCGTAGCGGATCACATCCCCTTCATTTCACAGTGCCCAGCCACGCTCCTCCACCATGCACCATCAAATGCTAGCAGGCTGCTTACCTACAGCATACACTTAAGACAATGAGCTTTCGCTCAGCAAGTACAACTTCTATATCGCAACAATAACTTAACATACATACTAACTTAGTCACGTCATTTCAGCACTCAACATATCACTACATAATGCATACATGAACCAATTATGTTCCAATTATGCTTTCTTATTATATTTTTAGTTCACTTTCCTAACTTATCTTTCCTATGGACCCTTACTTGAGTGTCCGTACCCGGCGCGCAACTATGGAGTGGTTGGGGTGGCCAGTCCAAGTCCAACTCAATCCATAATAGAACCCGACCTCGGACGGGTGGTACGACACAGGCAACTTGTCGCCAGGCAACTTGTTGCCTTTTTTTTAATTTTCAAGTGTCATTCTTGATCTTGTCATTCTTATTAGAATTAGTGTGCATGCATCGATGCCACCTATTCTTACTTCATAATTATATCACATTCTTAACTTAACATGCATTTCATTCTAAACATACTCCATAGCATAATCATATCATAGCATCCATCGTAACACATAGCATATTGCACATAACACATAACATATCAATCATACTTAGGTAAGTATACACCTAATAGCCTATGCTGTAGGCGGCGTTGTACTTACCTTGTCTATGTCTGACGTTAAGCTGCTCCGCTTCTGAGTTCAGCTGCAGGGTACTTCCTGCTTAATCGAAGGACTTATGTAAGGTCTCTAATCTATGACCATAATATGTTAGTTCTCAACCAACATTCATGCAATGCTTTGGTTATATGTCCCCCTAACTATAAATCATAAATCTATCTTATGTGTGGTTATATCAAGTCACCTTATCCACTTGGGTTACAATAATAGCCCTATTGAACTCATACCATGGTCTAGTGGGTTACGTTGGATAACCTTCCATGCTAATCCCATAAGCAGACGTGTAGGGTTAGGTCATTACCTAACCTGGGGCTCATAACTTAACTTAATCTATACTAGGTTAACCAATGTTAACCTCTAAGGTTGCTAAAGTCAACCCTCTTTGGGTCAACCTTGGGCTTTGGGGCTAAGCCCGGTAACTCCGGTATAATTTCCCGGTCACCATCCGTCTTTGCTTGATTTTAAAAACTTACCTTAAAAATTCCCTTTTCTTTATCTTTGAAAAAGTTTGGCAATTAAGCCCAAAACTTCCTTAATTTCTTACAAAAATTCTTGATTCTTGAAATATGGTTTTATAAAATGTTTGAGGGTTGAAAACTGCCTTTGGAACAGTTTTCATAATAAAAATAGTGTTTTTGGAAGGAAAACAGTTTTTCCTAAACTGGTTCTAGAAAATTCTGTACAGGAATTTCTTACTCCCTGCATAGTTTTTAGAAATCAGATTATATTTAAAAACCCTTTTGGAATTGGAAAAAGTTGTCTTCACAAAAGTTTTAGCTCTCGAAGAAATCTAAAACTTTTGTGTTTTAAGAAAAACCCAGTTCTGCTTGTATTCGCATCAGTTTTAGTTTGAAACTGACTGGTCGTGTAAACTAGGTCTGGGCAGACCAGTCTCGGTTTTCTATAAAAACGGAGACCATTGGAGCCTCATTTTAGGAAACGGCCCACTGTGCCCCCTAGGAAAATGTGACGCCCCCTTACTACGTGGGGCAGTTACCTTACCTTACTTACTTACTTTCTTGAAAATTGGGAATACTTTTTTTTTTATTTTTTTTATCTTTAAACATACTCATAAAACACTTGCCATCAGTAATATATTACTACTACTTGAGTAAACGTTTACTTAAGGTATGTAGTTCCAAAATACCGTAAAGCATAATTTGTCTTTACCATACATACTTATATACAAACTTCTTTACTTATCAAAAGATTTGCGGAAACCATGCGTAGTGGTATCCATACCGCCTTCGTCTGCCGCCACACCGCTCCAACAATGCCCAACATTAAGCTGCGGGTTTCTTACCTACAGTATGAAATATAACTTTATGAGCTTTCGCCCAGTAAGCACAAACATAATCTCACAAAACATTTAAAACATCATAAAAACATTCATCATCATATGCATATGCGTGAACCATTTATGTTCCATTTATGCATTTCTTTAACTTTCTTATCTTTCTTATGGGCCCCTTAGTGTACGTACCCTTAACATATAGCGCGCCTCTAGATACAGTTAGATGGGATTGCAAGTCCCTAACTGCTCCAGGAAAACATAAATGATTACACCCTCTTACATAAACGAGAGGGCGAATCCATAATTTTAACATGAAAATCCTCCACCTTGTGGGAGGTTGGTACGACACTTTACTTGTGATTTCTTACCATGTTATTTATCTTTAGTGAACATACCTTATGATGTCACTATACGATAACATACTTTTCATCTCATTAATAACATGGCATAGCATTCTTTTCATTCATGGCAATTGCAAACATGACATTTTCATAAACATGACATTTTGCAAATATAGCACTTTCATAATCTTTTGCAAAAATAGCACTTTTTATTAACATAGCATTTTACGAAAATAGCACCTTTTATAAACATGGCATTTCGCAAAATAGTACTTTTCATAAAACATGGCATTTCATAGATATAGCACACAACATATTGCAGCATATTTGAAAACCACATACTTAAACATAATTTACTAGTTTTCATACTGCAGGTGAGGTTTGTACTTACTTCTAGCGCCGTATCCTTAGAATCGCGTTCCTTAAATCGTCGGTATCCGCAATTCACTTTCCTGATATACCAAAATATAGGATCAGGATCCTTTCGTAAGGTGTTGGCGACCTACCAACACTCACATTTACTTTTGGTTGTATGTCCCCTATACATGTTATCCATCTTGGCCATTTTAATCCCCATTCTTTATTGAATTTCGATTAAATCCTTAACAGGTACGCTAGGTAACCTTTTGGTTTAGAGCCTTGTTCTATTAATGGGCTTTGCTCATACATCCTTGTTATTGGGTTATTTCCTTTAACCCATTAAATCTTAGCCCAATATACATGTGGGTATCCCTTAGGGTTATATTGGGTAACCCTTAAGGTTAACCTTAATTAATCTTGGGTCAACCTTTTGTCAACCCTTGGTTATCCTTGTGTTTGTAACTCGGACATAATATCCGGTTACCGTTCGTAATCGGCTTGTTTATCAATTTTACTTTAAAATTTCTCTTCCTTATTTTTGGAAAATCTTGTGTGATTATCTTCCAAAAATCCTTTATTTTGCTTGTAAAAATTCTAACCCCTTTAATTAGAAAATCCATTAGCTTAAATTTCATTATTTTCTTTAACTTGGAAATATTTGGTTGAAACCCTCTTTTTCTTTACTTTGGAGAAAAATGTGAATTTCAAACCCGAGCCCTTAAAATTCATGGTTTTCAAAATAAATATTTCATAAAATTATTTGGGGTCGGAAACCATATTTGGAACATTTTTCGAAGCTAAAATAATCATTTAAGAACACTTCATGATTTTTCTAGAAAAGATTTTCGTGAGATTCATTTGCTTGATTTCGGACTCTCTGCGCGTCTCTCACAAAATGCACCCAGTTTAAAAATCGGCTCGGAATCTGAAAAACTTGTCTTCACGAAAGTTGTAGCTATCAAAAAATGCTAGAACTTTTATGTTTTACACAAAATCTATTTCGGCCTAGATCAGTACCAGTTTTTATTTGAAAACGGGTAACTCTGAAAAACTGTGTGGAGAACGTCCCAGGGTTCAGCCACGGGTTTCGGGTAAAACGGAGGCCTTTGGAGCCTTATTTTGAGATTCTGTCCACGTTGTCCTCTAGGAAAAGTTGTTCCAAACAACTTTCGTGTTTTGAGTTTTACCTCATTCGGCCTCTAAGGGCATGATATTTTCATTTTCCAGAAACTGCTCAGGTTCGAAACCGAGCTGGCAGTTTTGAGTGTTGTCCGGTTTACATCCTAAGCTAGCATGCATCAACGGGGGCTGCCTTGGCAGATTTTTGGCCTAAACTTATGGGACATACAACCTACTTTCTAGCATGAAAAATCCATCATTTTCAAGCACAAATTTGAAAGCAATCAAGCATAAAAAAATCAGCCAACCAACCCTAACCTATCAAGCACATACACACCAAAAATAGGGCTGAAAAATTAAATGGACTTATGTCCTTACAAACCACTTGAATCAACCTTAAAAACACTTAAATCAAGCTTAGATTCAAGGTGGTTTAAGAGATTTACCTCAACCCAAGTTAGGGTTTTCGAAATCCCAAAGTTTTCCTTCCTTCCTTGACTTGCTCTTAGCCCACGGTTTCTTCATGGAAAATGCATCCAAAAATTTTTGTGGTTAGCTCTTCTTGCTTCTAACCAAAAACCGAAAATCACTAGGGGAAAAACCAAGTTTTTCTTACCTTTTCTCTTCTTCCTCTTGCTCGGATTTCTTCCCAAAAACTCACCAAAAATTTTCTCAAGCCCTTCCTTGATTGGTGCTCACGGCTTTGGCTCAAAAATGGAATCCAAGAGATTTTTGGGTTAGCTTTTGTTGCTCCTTCGAAAACCGAGAATCACAAGAAGACAATCCAAGAATTTTTTTCAAGATTCACTTACCTCTTTCTCTCTTGCTCTTGGTCGGCCAATACTCCAAAAGCTCACAAGAAAATTTTTTCCAATCTCTCTTTCTCTTTCTCTCAAAACCGTGCACCGTTTGGAATGGGAACCCAAAACTTTTGAATCTCTCTCTCTCTCTTCCTCCTCTTGCTGCCGAACTTGCATATGAAATGAGCTAGGATTTTTTTCTTAGTTTCTCAAGCAAAAAGGCTAGAGAGATGGGATAGGCTTGATGTGAAAAGTGGAGTGGTTGAAGTAGATGGTTTCTTGCCCCTAAATTGTGGGTTATGTCTCCTTTTTTTTTCTTGTTGCTAGCTGCCGAATCCAAGGGGGGATTAAGGGGCATGGGCTGCTGCAAATTGAGGGAAAAGAAGGACAAATGGCAGCCCTTGGTGGAAGGAATGGTGGAGTGGTTGCTTGTCCTCATTTCATGGCTTTATGTCTTATCTTGTTCCCATTTTTTTTTTCATTTCTTTTGCTTCTCCTTTGGCTGGCCGAACATGATGGAGAAGGGGGGAGGTAATGCCGGATTTTAAGGAGAAAATGGCATGGGTTTGGCTCATTATTTTAAGCAAAAAGTGACTAGACTTGATGGACAAAAGTTGGTGCACTTTTCTCCTTAATTTAAGGCTTTCCCATTTTTTTTTTTTTCCTTTGTGTCTCCCATGTATGGTTGGCCATCATGCATGGTAAAATCCACATAATGCAACTTTGAGTTAGTGGGGGGTGATGTCAATGGTTGATGTCATCTTCCACTAGCTCTTTCAAGGCCTTGTTTGGCCATTTCGGCCTTTCACAGCTCTTTTAGCGCTCTACAGTTATTTCCAACACTGTAATGAGCATTCTTATTTTATATTTTTGTCCAAAAATTATTTCATGTAAATTTGGACCGAAACTCTCTTTCTCCAATTTTTCGGAGACCTTTTTGCCCTTAATTCTTTTTCGGTGTGCTTGATTTTTCTAGGGTGGATTTACGGCTTATAAAACTTCATTTTTGGAGTTTCTTTTCATATTCCTCCATCATACTTGTAAAGTCGACGTTGTGACCCGTTCCGGTCAAACTTTGACTTTTTGGTCAACCCTTTGACTTTTTGGTCAAACCTTTGACTTTTTCGGTCAAAGTTGACTTTCATAAAATTTCGTCCTTTTTCATTATTTTTCCTTTAAAAACTTCATTCTTGACTTGTAAAACATTAATTGAGTCTCAAAATCATTAAATGAGGACTCGAACATCGTTTGAATAAAATTACGAATTTTTCATTATCATTCATAATTTTTCATATAACACATCATAATTACATAAATTAGACTCTAATTCCTTATGAACAAGGAGATTACAAGTCTTCAAAATTTCGGGTCTTACAGAAAAACCCTGTTCTACAACTTTCATGTTTTACATTTCACCCAGTTCGGCCTCTAAAGGCCTTAAATTTCCACTTTTCCGAAACTGGCCAGTTTCAAATCCGAATTGGCAGTTTCGGTTATTAAGTCCGGTTTACGTCCTAATTCGTGGATTCTATCTCGACCGACCACTTCGGGAGCTTACGTAACAATCGTGCAACGTTTCTAACGTCCCATATATCCCAACATACTAACCCAACGTGCCCATGCAGCCCCTAACTGATCACCCTAAACCTTGGGCTGCATGGTTTCTAAGTTTGCACACAACCAAACCATTCATGCCATACCATTCTTTTTCATCTCATCTAGCATCCTAACATGCTTTCACATTTTCAAACACATAATTGGGGACATATAACCTCATTCAAACAATCTAGCATGCAACCTATCATTCAACCAAATATAAGCATATTAAATCATGAAAATGGAACCAACCACCCCTAGGAACCTAATCAAGCACTATAATCAAACTAAGGGCACAAAATAAAATGTGAGCTTATACTCTTACAAACTTTTGGCTTGAAATACACTATAAACTTTAATTTAAAAACTTGAATGGAAATAAGGTTAGGGTTTTGAAAAATACCTTGAACCACTCAAGGGTTGGCTTAGGGTAGGCTTTGGCACCCAAAATCCCACTCTTCCTTCTAGCTCCTAGAACCGGCCTCACCACTAACCAAGGCACCAAAAATTGCCTTTTGCTCTCTTGCTTGGTCCTCCACCAAGGCTCGGCCACACCAAGCTTTCCTTACCAAAATTTTGAATTTTTCTCTTCCTTTTTCCCCACTCACTGCCGTGGCTACACACAAGGGAAAATGGCCCAAAAAAAAAGTTTTCCAAGCTTGCTCTTGGTTAATTGTTCAAAACTGAACTTCCCCCCTAAATTTCCTCCTAGAATGTTTTTTTAGTTTTCTCTTTGGTTCTCTCTTCTCCCGCACTCGACAGCTCACTCAAAGGAGTGCTAGAAAATTTTTCAAACTTTTCCCTCTTGATTCCTTGGCAAAACCGAACTCTAACCCTAAAATCTCACTTGGAAAAATTGTTTTTCTTCTTCACTCTCCCTTTCTCTCTCTCGGATTTTGTGGAGAAAATTTGCAAGAGTTTTGCTAAGTTTTTTAATAAAAATGAATAGCACACACCCCTATTTATATACAAAGGGGAACTTTTAGAAATTTTAGAAGAACCCCTAAATTTTTAAAATTTACACAAAATCCATGCATAGGTGGCCGGCCATTTGCTTGGTGGAGAAGGAAAAAATTTTCTAGAACGAGACACTTGTCTTGTTTTGCTTGGTTCAAAGAATTATGATGTCATAATTCAAAAATAGGTGATGTCATAAATATAAGGCCTTGTTTGGCTATTTTTTGAAAAAGAAATCTAATTTTAAACTTAACACAGATAAATCCAATACTGTTTTTACTAATACACAGTACGGATATTTTATATTGCAGTCAAAATTTTATCTGCGTAAAAATCGGAATAAAAAAATTTTTTCTTATTTTCTCGAGCCTTTTTGCCCTGTGCCCTAACTTAGTGTGCTTGATTTTTCTACGGCGGTTTTAGTTCTTATTTATGCTATCTTACCTGAAAAATGGGTTTTCGCAGTATTTCTCCCATATTGCATGTCACAAAATTACATAGTTATTATTTTGACCATTTTGGTCAAATTTTGACTTTTCCAGGTCAAAGTTGACTTTTTCGATCAACCCTTTGACTTTCCTAAAATCATGCAAATTTCATCTCTTTTCGTCCGAAAAGACCATTTGCTTATCAAAACAAGCATATTTGAGTCTTATAAAATTATAAGAACTCATAACACATAATAAAGTTCTACATTGAACTTTTTTTGTAAATGCCTTTACGGCATACATTTAATTCCTTTAAAAAGGAAATTATAACACAGAAAAATCAGGTATTACATTTTAGGTGGAAATAGATGGCTTTTATACAAGTAATAATAATGGTTTCATGAAATAATTTGCTGTTGTTAGTTTTTCAAAATTCTGGTTTTAGTTAAGGGGAAACAAAAGGGCAATATGATGCAGCGGGCCTTTTTAAACAAAAAGTACTTGTTATCCATCTAACTTATCAAACTCCAACATCCTAATACCAATTCGCATGTTAGTTCAATAATAATCACTCAAACCGTGTTCATTGGACAAAATAAAAACTATTAACTCATTGAATTTTTAAATGTAGAAAATAAAACAAACAAATAATCAACTAGTATCAGATATAAACTCTACCTTTCACCCATATAGAGGGAGCACCCGTTGCATTTGCTACAAGGAAAGACATTGCAATATCTTCACAGTTCCTGGAGAAGTCAATACAACACGTGTCATGGAGTTGCATTATTCATGTCAACAACACATTAAAGGACGACTGTGCAAGAAGGGAAAGTAAGCTAAAAAAATAACATGAAAATAAAAACCTGTTTTTGGTTGTATATTCTATGATTGAAGCCGGCATTTCATTTGTATACATGCTTAGATACTTTTTATGGAAGAAAGCTGCCTTGCAGAGTACCATACTGTAAGTCCCCGTCCACCAAACGGACCACCACCCACCATATATGTAGTGATCCATATTGCCTTTCCGCATAAGATTTATCGAGATTAAAAAATTCAACCCACATATACTTTCACCATTAGAGGTAAAAGATAAACACCGCTGAAATCCAAGCGCAACTCACAAATAGAATCTTGTGTTATAAGCTGCTACATCATTTTTTTTTCCCAATGCCCTAAAGCTTCTGTATCCATTTAATTTCAGCTAACAGCAATGGACAACAAAACTATTCCATTAAATTCCGACACTTATAACTTATAATGCTAACCTCCATGTGATCCATAAGGGTAAGTCTTGATAGGAAAAACTTAACACAGAACAACAATTATACAACAGTCAATCAAGCTAAAGACTGATGATGATTTTGTCATGAAGATTGTTTTCCTCCTAAAGTTAAGAACAAAAGGAGCAACATGTCATGCACAAGAACCAACAACAAAGGTGTAGCTCAGATATCACTCCATACATTATTCCAACACTGGATCTTAAAAATGATGAGCAGAAACTGACTGTGGCAAAGAGATAAAAGTAGCGCCAAAATGGAGGAAAAGAAAATGCAAGAATAGAGGTTTACAATGAAGGGGATAAAGTTCGATTAAGGCATACCGTTTGATCGATCCAATGAACACGGGGCACAAATCCCACCATTGTATCGGGTGCACTTAGCCAAACTTTGAAAGCAAACTCGACCAAAAAGCAAGGAAATATAACATCATCATCAATCGAGAAAACCGCATCCGTTTTCAAATCTTTAATTTCTTTAAATCTGTTGTTCAAACTGTCTTCTGTATTGATATCAAATTTCAGTTCAACTTGCCGCCCATCTCTTGCATTGGAGTGTACATTATGGTCTAAAAACTCTCTAAGTGAAAGGGATGGAGGGTCAGGCTCACTCCACACAACATGTATCTAGTCGAGCCCACCGCACCTTGTGTAGTGAGAAATCGACTGCTTCAAGAGATCATATCTCTTCCACGTATTCATTAGAATAGCATAGCATTTCCTGCGTGCAAAGCATGCATTTTTAGCAAGAATGCATAAAAACTGGTATTCCCAAATGTCTACAATTGTGTTCTACTACTTGGGTCCAAGACACTTTTAATCATGTCATAAAATGTAAATGAAATGTGAAGACAATGCTATAAACTGAATCTTGATGGTATATAATGGGACTGAAACATGAACTTAACAATAGAAAATCTCAAAGTTTCAACCTTTTCTGTCCTTTACGCTAGAAAAGGAATAGGTTATACTGATTGGTACTAAAAAAAATAACAAAAATTAAGATTCTGGGCTGCTACAGTAACATTTTCTGCAAATTTTCGAAACTAAACACAATCAAAATTCTTGATTTTCTCACCCATCAAACTATATAGAATTCCAAAAGGATCATATGCATATTTTCAAGATGAGCTTTCCTGTTTGAGTTTTGTTTTGGCCCCAAAATAAGTAAAAAGCTAGAAACTTTCCAAAAAAGAAAGCTTGTTGTTACCGAAAATCCAAAATCTTCTTTCCAAATAGAATCTTAATACTGGAAGTTTCAAGATCAACTAAACGCATAATTTAAGCAAAATCAAGATCAACTGCACGAACTGTGAATCAGCGAGCGGAGGAACAGAAACGCCGTGGTCGGTGCATCCTAAGAAACCCGGTGCACAGCTTGCGAGCGCAATGAGCACAAATCCGATGCAAACGCAAAGCAAAAGCTTGATCTTCACCGATCCAAGGGTCAAGATCGCAACCTGCTGGAACCGCTTCATCGTCCGGCGGTTAAACGAGCTGCGGGAATGAGTCGACCCAACCGGACTCAACCGCCACCTTTCTAGAGCGCTCCTCCGACCATCAAAGAACCAAATACTTCCTTCTCTTCGGTTCTACCACGGGAAATGACACGGTGCAGACGACACCGTCGACGAAGAACTCGGCGATGGCAGCCGCGATGACATCGGACACTGATCTGGTGTCACTGATATTCGAACTCCGGCAATTTACCGAAGAATCAAAAAAAAAAAAGATCAAATTGATCATCACAAAGAAGGTGCTCTCGGATGGCATCAAGGAAAGCAAAATCGGACTCAAAATAAGTCATCATTACCCCATACACTTTGGAAATGTAACACTAGCTTAATTACAAGGGCTGCGTTAGTAGCTAGTGATTGATTATTTATTTATTAATTTTTTTGGGTTGATTTTGTGAAGGTTTTGTTTATTGAAGTCGTTTTTTCCTCTCTGGTAAATTCCACAATGAGAAATATGAATCCACTCTTTTCAAGGCTCTTCATCTGCTCAATCTTACTCAGCCTTGGTACAGCCGTTGTTTTTGTAGACATATATCTTGGCTCTATGAAATCCTTGTTCCTCCAGTTGAAGAACAGCCTTAGATTAATCGAGTTCGAAGCTCGATAGTTGGAAGGAAAATTCTGACTACTGCTATTGGGAATGAGTGTCATGTGATCAAGACGGTCATGTGATTCATCTCGACTTGAGTGGCAAATCAATCTCTGGTGAGCTTCACAATTTGAGCGTTCTTCTCCAACATCTCATGTCAGATAATCACTTCAACTCTACAATCCCCTCATGTATCAGTACCCTTGCAAATTTGAGTTATCTGAGTTTGCTGAACAAGTGCCCATTGACATCTCCCGCATGTCGTTTTTTAATCACTGGATTGAAAAAATAAATAAATCAATAAAAGAAAACGATATTAAATGACTTTTGTTTTGAGTGTCTTTAAATATCTATAAAGTTGTAATCCATCCAAACAAAAACTTTTAAAATAAAATAAAAATCATAGTGTCCATTTTGTTTCTTGCTTTATTTTGTGTTACGATGTATAATTGCATATGATAAAGTATATTACTTGTCATGGAAATTTAAAATTAGGGGGAAAAGGGAAAATGAACGTACGACAGAGAGAATATCCTTAGCCATCCCCCTTTTCATATTATGTAGGTCCAACCTTTGCATCTAGGTCTCCTGTCGAACTGAACCTGATACGAACTAAGAATATCAATTGAAAAAAAAAAAAAGTCGGGGGAAAAGAAACGCAGCAATATAAGCCTGTCAGAAGAAGTGAAAAAATGAAGCATACACATGTTAGTGGATGGTGTCATGAGAAAATAATACCTTTAAAACATCTTCAATGGTGGGAATTGTTCCACCATTGAAAAGAAAATTTGCGAATCCACACCTATCCAAAGATAAAATTTGCGAATAGTAAAGGCATAGAGCTATTGATAAAACTAAAACATATTATCAGAACTCCTCTCTCATCTTTCCCATGAAAAGAAAATCACAAAAAATATAGTGGTCGCCGCTATGGGCACATACTGTGTTGGGAGGATAATGGAGCCAACTGCACTTGTTAAGCGGAATCTGATGAAGATGCCTTAGCCTGAAATGCAAGAATATCGAAGGCAAGAGTGAGATCACCCCCAGACTTATGATGATCTTATGGATCAAACTCTTCAGTGAAGACAATCCTATCAAAAATAATAAAACTTCTCCTCTTCCATGTCTCTCACTCTGGCTCTGATTCAATGCTCCTTTCCTACTTCTACTTCTTCCCATCACCATCGCCATCGCCATCGCCATCTTTCCTTCCTTCTTAACCCTTTACCATCTCCCCACCTCCCACCTACAAATAGAAGAAGCTTTGACCGTTCCAACTAGACTTTTCTGGGCGCTGCCTTTAATGGGCTTGGGCCTGGGCCATAGCATTTACTCGCCATTTTAATGGCATTCTGTTTCTTTTCCATCCAAAAAAAGCAATTGAACAATAACAGATGGATTACAATAGTAAATAACAAAATTAACAACATTTAAAAATAAAAGGAAACGATATGTAATACCTAGAAATTTCATGTTGCCATTTCCTTTTTAAAGGAATTATGGGCATACGTTAAGATGTTTACAGAAAAACTCAGTTAAGAGTTTTTCATACGTTTTACGAGGTCTCATGGCTGAATAAGACTCAGAATAGATTTTTAAGGTTAGAAAACGCCATTTCAAGTCAAAAAGGACGAAAAAGGACGTATTTTTGAAAAAGTCAAAGTTTGACCGAAAAAGTCAAATTTGACCAAGAAAGTCAAAGTTTGACCAAGAGTGGTCAACGGTTGACTTGACAGTGTTAAATGATGCAGTATGAGAAAATACTGTAAAATAGGTCAATATGGGCAAGATAGCTCAAATAGGCTTTAAAACCACCCTAAAAAATCAAGTACACCTAATTAAGGTCAAGGGCAAAAGGACATGAAAATATGGAAAATTTAGTTATCAAGTCACCCAAAAGGACCGGTCAAAGTCAGGGGCAAAAATGTCAAAATTTTCACTTTTGGGGCAAAAGTGTAAATTTTGGAAAATATGTGAAGTAAGCTTAGTGATGTCATTAGATGATGTCACAATAAGGCAATGATTTGTCTTGCAAGCAAAGATAAGGACCGGCTACTTTTGGGGGTAAAATTGCAAGGATTTTGTCTTTCGGGGCAAAAATATAATTTTAGAAAATATGTGATTTAAGTATGAGAAAATCACATAATATCATGAAGAGAATGTCAATTGCTTGAAAAGTAAGCAAAATGACCAGTTATGACATTTTAGGGGCATAAATGCAAGAATTTTCACTTTTGGGGTCAAAGTGTAAATTTTGGAAAATTGATGATGTAAGCACATGATGTCATCAAGATGATGTCATCATGATGAGATAAGCTTGGCTTGTTCACCAAGAAAGCAACCGGCCACCTAGACGGCATAAATGCAAGAATTTTCACTTTTGGGGTCAAAGTGTCAATTTTGGAAATTTGATGAGGTAAGCGATGATGTAAGCCATGATGTCATCCCTTGCTTGCTCTCCAAGTCTTGACCGGCCACCTCACACCTTGTGGAACAAGGGTTGAAATTTTCAAAGTTTAGGGACTAAAATGCAATTTTTGGAAAGTTTGCATTTGCCTATAAATAGAGGTCGGTTTTGGGCTGAAAAAATGCAGAAAATTAGCTAACCTCTGGCCATTTTTCTTCAGAAAAATCAGAGAGGAAGAGGAAGTGAGAGAACCAAGAGAAAAAGTTGAAAAACCCATGGGAAGCTAGCCTAGAGGTTACACGGGTTTCAAGCATGAAACCAAGGAGAAATCTAGAAATTTTGGGGCCAATTTCTGTGCAGTGGCCGTGTGAGGGAGAGGAAGAAAAGGAAGAGAAAATTTTGAGAAAAAAATTTGGAGAATGGCCGAGTATGGAGGAGAAACTCCAACCAAGAAACCAAAAAGATTTTTGGTATCCTATGTGTGTGTATGTTCGGCCTTGTTGGTGCAGAAAAATAGGAGAGAAATTTTAAGGTTTTGGGGCTGCCAAGAGGTCGGTTTTGGCTGCAAGGAATCACCAAGGTTGGTGAAAAAGTTTGGTGCCATTTGGTGAGCCAAAGCCGAGCATGTGTGCAGCCAAAGGGGAGAGGATTTTCAGTTCACCTTCCCTAATCCATGCCTAGGGTAAGTCAAGGTAAAATCCCTCAAACTTTAGTGATTTTTCCATGCAAGTTTGATGGATATTTATGAGTATGTTTGTATGTGCATGGCTGAAAATTTGGAACCCATTTAGAGGGGGAAAATCCGGTTGGAAGGCAGCCAAGAAAGCAAGGAAGTTTGGATCCAAAAGTGTGAACCAACTTCCGAAATTCATGAGGTAAATTCCCTAAACCCTAAGCTTTTGGTTCGAGCTTAATTTGGGAAATTTAATATGTATTTCAAGCATGGATTGTAAGAGCTTAAGCTCAAGTTTTTATGTTGATGCCCTAGACTTAGTATGTTGCTTGATTAGGGTGTGTTGCAAGTGGTTTAGCTATGCTTGTTTATGCTTGTGTGCTATGAGTTTATGCTTGCATGAATGATTGGTTTGCATGGATTTTTGGTTGGTATGCTCTCTGCCTTAGGTGCAGCCGTGTATGGCTTGCTTGCTAGGGTGTTAGACCTAGCTTCGATGTTGCATGAATGGTTCAATTTTATGTGATGCAAACCCTAGATGCATGCAAACCTAGGTTTTAGTAGTTTTGGTTTGGTTTGCATGGCTGCGATGGGATGACATGTTGATACATGTGGGACGTTAGTTAACGTTGTATGTTGTTTATTTAGGCTCCCGAGTGATCGGTTGAGTTAGTTCCGCGAAGTAGGACACGTAAAATCAAGTAAGCACGAAAACTGGCAGGTTCGGATTAAATCTGTCCAGTTTTCGGAAAAGAAAAATAACAGGCCTTTAGAGGCCGAATTTGGGAAAACATAAAACATGAAAGTTATCCAGAACGACTTTTTCTAGGGGGCAACGCAGACCGTTTTCCAAAATGAGGCTCCAATGGCCTCCATTTATGCCAAAACCCGTGGCTAATCTTTTTAAGTCTCCAGACCCAGTTTTCAGGGGTCATCCGGTTTCAATTAAAAACTGGTATGAATCTAGGCCGAATTGGAAATTTTGTAAAAGACAAAAGTTTTAGAATTTTTCAAGAGTTAGAACTTTCATGAAGAAAACTTTTTCAGATTACGAACCGATTTTTAAATTGGAATTATTTTACGAAGGGTGCGCAAGGAATCCGAAAATTCCTGCACCACTAGTTTTACAAATGTTTTAGAAAATTGTTTTTCTACATCAAACGACTGTTTTGACTACGGAAAATTGTTCCAAGGGCGGTTTTCAACCTCAAATGATTTTACGAAGCATTAATCCAAGAGTTTGGATTTTTGTGATTTAAGTAAAGAATTTTACAAGTAAAGTAAGATTTTGGGATTTATTTCCCTAAATTTTCCAAGCAAGGAAAATGTATTTTTCAAGCAAGATTTTAGCAAGCGATTAGATTACGATAGGTAACCGGGAGTTACACCCGAGTTACCGGGTCAAGCCCGAGGCCCAAAGGTTGACCCATAGGGGGGTTGACCATAGTTGACCGTAGTTGACCAAAGTTGACTATAGTTGATTTTGGTTAACTAATAGCATTGATTTAGTTTAACCTTAAGGGTTATCTAATGTAACCCTAAAGGATACCGTTTAAGCTCAACTAAAGGGTTATCAGATATGACCCGATAGTTACGGATTAAGATAACTATAAGTAACCCTTAGGGGTTTAGTAAGGCTTAATACGCAAGGTTACCGAGTGTAACCAAGTTAGACGTTTTGCACAAAAAGGGACGTACAACCAATACCATGTAAGCATGTTGGTTAGATTACCAACATTTCATGAGTTTAAGTTAGAGCATGTCCTTTGTCAAGCAGGCAGAACCTGCAGCTGTACCAGGAGAAGAACAGCATTAGTTGGGACAGTTAAGTAAGAACGTAGGACGGAAGGTAAGTACAACTCCGCCTACAGCAGGAACACATGTTTGTTGCATAAGTTGTTTTTAAGAAATCATGAATGGCATTTCATGATTTATGATGTGATGTTATGAAGTAGTATGTTATGTGTTATGTTAAGAAGTAGTATGTTTATGTGGTATGTTATGATGCTATGTTAAGATGCAGTATGTCATGTTCATGTTAAGATGCAGTATGTCATGTTCATGTTAAGGTGTAGTAAGTTACGTTTTATGTTCGATATCATGGCATCACGAAGCATGCTCACTGATAATGAACTATATGGTAAGAACAAGTTCTTAAGACATGAGATAAGTTAAGTAAGGATTGTTGTGTTGTACTGGCTTGCCTCCGTGGAAAGTTCAAATGGTATGTTCCATGGTTTGACTTGAATTGGATGGGCTGTCTCCACTACTCCATGTTAAACATTTTGTTTCATGGTTTGAGTTTGATACGAACCACGCCAACGACGTGACGAAACCCGATACCAAATCTGGAAATAATAACCCAAGATCTTTCAAGTTTGATGAAAACCGTGACCCGTTGCTTAGCGAAGCAAGAACCTTGGTATAGTGAAGACACCACAAACGGTTATGGAAGTCCGTTTGATAAGTCGATTTGAACGCCACAAGGAATCCTTGATAAGTTCGGATAAGTTTCTTCAAGAACTCAAGAAGAATAACTTACAATATGAATAAACATCAAAATCTTCTATCCCCATAATCTGATAAGTCAGCCCTTATATAGCT
>CM046378.1:0-17500 GCA_025413485.1 Ficus microcarpa | reverse complement strand
TCATGATCATGCAAACTCTTGCTATAAATTAGAATATCATCAAAATAAACAACAACAAATTTACCAATGAACGGTCGCAAAACATGATTCATTAAGCACATGAAAGTACTAGGTGCATTTGTTAACCCAAACGGCATAACTAACCATTCATACAAACCATATTTAGTTTTAAATGCTGTCTTCCATTCGTCTCCTTCTTTCATTCGAATTTGATGATACCCACTCTTAAGATCAATTTTAGAAAATACACAAGAACCATGCAGCTCATCTAGCATATCATCTAAGTGAGGGATAGGGTGTCGATACTTTATCGTTATGTTGTTGATGGCGTGACAATCAACACACATTCTCCATGTCCCATCCTTCTTAGGCACTAGAATTACCGGAACTGCGCAAGGGCTCATGCTTTCTTTCACATAGCCTTTCTCTAACAATTCTTCGACTTGCCTTTGAAGCTCCTTAGTCTCCTCCGGGTTACTCCTATATGCTGGTCGGTTTGGAATTGATGCACCGGGAACAAAATCGATTTGGTGTTCAATGCCGCGGATAGGTGGTAAACCATGAGGCACCTCATCGGGGAACACATCCTCAAACTCCTGCAAGAGAGAAACAACAGCACTAGGCAACGAAGTGTCAAGTTGGTTAGTGTTTAAAAGAGCCTCCTTGTACATGAGTACAATCATCAGCCATTTTGAAACAAATGCTCGCTTAACCTCACTTGTTTTTGTATACAAATTTTTTTGTTTTCTCTCTTTTCCCTCACTTTCACTATGCTCAGACTCACACCTCTTTTCACTCTCATTCTTTTGCTCACGCAAGTTCTTTTGATCACTCAATTTTTGCAACCTCACTTGATCATCATATACTTGTTTTGGTGTCATCGGAACTAGAGTGACTGTCCATTGATTGTGCGTGAATGAGTATTTGTTGGTGAAGCTATCATGTTGCACATGTCGGTCGAATTGCCACGGTCTTCCTAAGAGAAGATGTCCAGCTTGCATTGCTACCACATCGCACCATACCTCATCCTCATACTTTCCAATACTAAACGATACAAGAACTTGCTTTGTAACCCTCGCTTCACCACTATCATTCATCCATTGTAGCTTATATGGACGAGGGTGCTTAAGTGTTGTGAGCCCTAGCTTTTCTACCATGGAAGTACTAGCAACGTTAGTGCAACTACCGCCATCGATAATAACACTACATACCTTGTCTTTCACGTGACATCGAGTGTGAAAGATATTCTCCCGCTGTACTTCTTCTTCCTCTTCTTTGGCTTGCAAACTCAAGGCTCGTCGTGCAACTAGTCCAAGCATCTCACCCTGATCTGCCTCAAACTCCTCATCCCCGATTGGGGCGTCCTCCAATGGTGGCATATCCTCTAGAGCAGCTTCATCCTCGGATTCAATTTCGCCATTTTCCCGTATCACCATAACTCGCTTGTTCGGACATTGGCTAGCTATGTGCCCTCTCCCCTGACATTTGAAACACTTAATCTCACTATTACGAGTCGAAGTAGGGGCTGATTTACCTTGAGAGGAAGTAGTAATGGTGGCTGGTTTGGGCTCAAGTTTGGCCTTGGACGTGGACTGGTTTTCTTCTTTCTTTGGGTAGTTTGACCTCCAAGGTGTTGTGCCCAAATTTTGTGCGAATGGTCTTGCTCGTGTGCCACTTCTCTTGAGTTGCTTCTCAACCTTGATTGCCATATGCACCAAATCCTCCAATTCCACATAATGGTGCAGCTCGATGGTATTCGCAATCTCTCGGTTTAAACCATTCAAAAATCTGGCCATTGTCGCCTCCCGATCCTCTTCAACGTTGGCTCTAATCATCGCCATCTCCATCTCTTTATAATATTCATCAACACTCTTATTGCCATGGTGGAGACCTTGTAACTTCAAGTAGAGATCCCGGTAGTAGTGACTCGGCACAAATCGTCGTCTCATCACTCTCTTCATCTCATCCCAAGTTTCTATAGGACGTTCTCCGCTCCGTCTCCTATTGATGCATAACTGATCCCACCACACAATAGCATAATCAGTAAATTCAATTGCGGAAAGTTTTACCTTTTTTAGTTCGGAGTAATTGTGGCAATCAAAAACCAACTCTATCTTTTTTTCCCACTCGAGATATGTTGCGGGATCACTTTTTCCTTGAAACGCAGGAATTTTCATTTTGATACTTCCCAAGTTATTGTCTACCAAATTCCTAGCTTATCTATCCCTACCGTATCTCCTACGGCTGCCCGTTGACATCCTATCAAATTCCTCCTCCAAATCGTCCCATTCGAATTCGCCCAAATCCTCAACTTCCTGTTGGAGCAGTCGGTGCCTTCTTGGAGTGTTCGGAGCAAACGGCGGCTGTCCCCGTTGTGTTCCTTCTTCTACCCTGTCCAACCTGTCAGTATATGCTCCAACTCCACCCTAATCATCCGTCTCATCTCCCCCAATAACGCTTGCATTTGCAGGTTTGGAAGATTGGTTGGTGAAAGCTCTTCGTTTGTGCTCTTCTCTTGATCTTGCGACATGATTGAAATCTGCAAACAAGGTTAGAATAGTATAACGAAAAGGACCTCACCACACTCCCTCACGTGTTTCGCTCAAAGAATTAATTCACTAAAATCCATTCGTGTTTCACTCAAATTAATTGGCTTTTACCCTCTAATAGCTCACACATTCTGCCTTTTTCCACTCGTATTCTTCTTTTAGTTCTTTCAAAACTAATCGAACAAGAATAACAAGAATTCCAGCAGCAAATCAAAACGACAAGCAAGTCAAAATAGATCAAAAATTTTTTTTTTGGATGCTCAGACTTTGGTTTTGGTGTAAGATAAGGGGTCTAGAGCGTAACAAACAGTATTAAACGCAATATCTTTTTTTTTTTCGGAATTTTTTTTTCTTTTTAATTTGCTTCTTCTCTTTGATTTTTACACAAACAAGCAGAAAATAATATGAAACAAGAACGTCAAATTTTATAACCACCAGATCCTATTTCAAGTTTCTAGGATTTGTAAACCTTGTGGGAATTGGATTAGGGTTTCCAATTCCTAAAAGAACTCAAACTCAAAGCAAGTAATCCCACTCTGAATCAAACACTAATATCACTTATTTAAGGAGAGAAAACCGGATTTATTTAGCTTTTTTTTTTTTTTTTTCTACTGTAGCAGTTTTTTTTTTTGGACGATTTTTTTTTTCTAAAATTTGTTTTGAACGATTTTTTTATTTTTTTATTTTCCCCTCAATATCAGAACGAATTAGAAGGAAAAAAAAAAAAAGAAGAAAGAAAAAAAAACGAGATAAGGATAGGCAAACCGGAGAAACTTTAGGCTCTGATACCAACTGATACGAGCCACGCCAACGACGTGACGAAACCCGATACCAAATCTGGAAACAATAACCCAAGATCTTTCAAGTTTGATGAAAACCGTGACCCGTTGCTTAGCGAAGCAAGAACCTTGGTATGGTGAAGACGCCACAAACGGTTATGGAAGTCCATTTGATAAGTCGATTTGAACGCCACAAGGAATCCTTGATAAGTTCAGATAAGTTTCTTCAAGAACTCAATAAGAATAACTCATAATATGAATAAACATCAAAATCTTCTATCCCCATAATCTGATAAGTCAGCCCTTATATAGTTGAATTTACAAGTGTAAAATTCCTAATCTACCCCTATGGATAAACATAAGAAAAAAAACATAAAAAAACCCGAATTATCTAAATAAATTCGGAATTAAAAAGGTGCCTAAATTCAAATTTTAAACTAGAACTTTAAAACTCAAATAGAATTACAAAGAAATCAAATCTTGAATTTTATTTTGAATCTTGAACTTCTTGAAACTTGAAAACGTGATCTTGACTTGATTTCTTTGTTGGAAAATAATGTCCAATTCAGCCTTGGAAGCTAAAAACATCCATTAGTCTTGGCTTTCTTCCGGGTCGAATTTGATGAGTAAAATCAGCCTTTGTTCACCATTTGTGGTGAACGCACTTTCCTCTTGTTGTAGAACTCTTTGAACTAAGTTATTTAGCTCTTCTTTGAATCTTTTAGCTCGAGCTCTCGTCACCGGACCACTTGGAACTTGAATTGGTTCATGAGAATTCCTTTGAGTCTTGATGTCCTCATCAGAGTTGGATCGGATGGACCACCTTCAACCACTCCATGGTTATGTACCTCAGTACGTGCACACATGGTATAGAGATAATTAAGTAGGGAACCATAATCTGATTAATAAGAAATCATAATTGGTTCACGTATGCTTGCACTTTCATTGCATGCGGATTGAATATTGTGCTTACTGAGCTTTTTAGCTCACTACTTACGTTCATGCTGTAGGTAAGCTACCTACCGGCAATACCATATGCAAGGCTGTGGAGAGATGGCACCGCGGATTGTGAAACGTGGGAATGGTCACTGCTACGGGGTTTCCAAATTATGTTTGAAATGAAAATGTGTTTTCATTATGTTTTCAGTATGTATGGTACAGTTTCAGATTTAGCAGTTATGGCAAGCAAGTTGTCTCGTGTTGTACCGATCCACATTAGGTCGGGTCTGGTCCACGGTTTATGTTATGTTTATGTATAGTAGCTTCTCCAAGGGATGAAAGCTCGGTACTCGAGTGAGTACAAAGTAAGGAGTTAAGTTTTATGAATGAGAATCAGTTTTAAGATATGCTTAAGATAAGCTTAAGGTTTTATGTTTTATGCATGGGCAGTTTTCAGATCATGATTTTAAAATGAAGTTAAGTCTTTTGAAGTTTCAAAAGAAGTTTTAAAAGAAAAGAAAAAAAAAATTTCCGCAATTTTCTTCAAGTTTTAAGTTAAGCAAGTAAGGTAGAAGTAACGACCCTCCATTCGCGTAATCAGCCCTACGTGGGTGGTCGGGGCGTTACACGATAAATCACATTAGTATAAGCCAGCTTCCAAAAATGAAATAAAACAAAATAAAACAAAAAGAACTACAAATAGAAAAGGAAAACAATACCTATTTGTGGTGTTTGACGAGGTATATATCCTGGAATATACAAGCCCCTCCATAGCCCCTCGTTCCGGAAAAAAAAAAAAGAATGGTTAGTAAATTTTCCAAAAGAGTTTCATGATGCAAAGACAAAACATATAAAAAATATAAAATATTCAAGTTACGTACATTGGAATATTTGGGGAGAAGTTTTCTGACGAGGTATATATCCTGGAATATACAAGCCCCTCCATAGCCCCTCGTTCCGAAATAAAAAAAGAATGTCGGTAAATCTTCAAAAAGAATTTCATGATGAAAAGACAAAAAATAAAAAAATATATAAAATATTCAAGTTACGTACATTGGAATTTTTGGGGAGAAGTTTCCTATTCTGTTGTCCCCCAACGTGTTTCCAACAGCAAAATACATAAACACCTCTCCGTAGCCCCATAATTCCATATGTCAAAATTGAAAAATAACAGACTGATTATAATAATAAACAACAAAATTAGCAACTCTAACAAATATAAGGAAATGATAAATGGGTAGATATAATCAATACATTAAAGTAAAGCAAAATGGTTACGCATGGTTGGTCGCATCCAACAATTTTTTTCCTACAAACAACAAAAGAGAGACAAAAACTAGACAGCAACAAAGTTTATACTCCAATTAAAGAGTTCACATAAATTCTAAAGTAAAAGGAGATAAAAAAATCAGAATTTCTCGATCCCAATACAAAGAAAACATACACAACCCATAAGAAGGCAAGCAAAAAACAAGACAGTAATTATTTGGGATAAAGTTTATACTCATATTAAGGAGTTCACATAAATTCTAAGAAGTAAACGGAAATGAATTATTGGATTCTCAGTTCCAATACAAAGAAAAAATATACAGCCTATATTCTCAGTAAAGAGTTTACTACATGAATTGTAAGAAATAAAAAGAGAAACAATTGACATTGTTTTATCCAACACGCATGATGAGTTCACAAAAATTCTAAGAAGTAAAATGAGGTCAATAATTGGAATCTCTCGGCTCCAATACAAAGAAAACACACTCAACCTATGAGGAGAAAGAATAAACAAGAAAATAATTATTTGCAACAAGGTTTATACTCCCGTTAAGGAGTTCACATAAATCCAAAGAAAAAGGAGATAAATAATCAGAATCCCGTAATTCTAATACAAAGAAAACACACACAAATCATACTCCTAGTGCGGAGTTCATTGCATGGATTGTAAGAAATAAAAAGAGACAAACAATATAATAAGGAAGAAAAATGTCACTATGTTTGGTAAATAAGGAGTTCACATAAATTCTAAGAGGTAAAAAGAGATTTGCAATAAAGTTTATACTCTCATTAAAGAGCTCACATAAATCCTAAGAAAAAGGAGATAAATAATCGAAATCCCTTGGTTCCAATACAAAGAAAACACACACAAACCACACTCCTAGTGCGGAGTTCACCGCATGGATTGTAAGAAATAAAAAGAGAGAAACAATATAACAAGGAAGAAAAATGTCACTATGTTTGGATGGTATTTTTCCACCACCAATTGTCATCATTACCACCAAAGATACTAGCATGCATTTCCTACAGTACAAACAGATCGTTCTACAATCTCGGAATGAGGCTCAAATTCTGAAAAACTTAGTTTGATAAAATAAAAGGACCAATAGCACATATATAATAATATAGAAAGACTATGACTACCAATACCAAGTCTAGTTTCAAAAAACCTAGCAAACGTACCTTTCATGATGCTTGACATGTACCTTCTCTCTTTCTTAATGCTTATTGTTTAGCCTACTTTTGGACCTGTCCTTCAGCTACCCTTTCCTTGTGATCCTCATTTTGCGAATGAACTAGCTGTTTGCCGCTCCGTAACTCTTCATTTAAGAAAACATGACCAAAAACCAAAAACAAAAGTAGTTAATAACAATATAAATGACAAGGCGCTTAGAAACTATAATACATAATAATATTATAGGTAACAAATAGGTGAAACAACACATATCACCTTCATTAAATACCATGCTTGCTATTTGCCTCTCTGCAGCTCATAATTCCACAAGCCAAATTGAACAATAATAAGAGTATTAACAAATTAGCAAAACTTATTGAACCAAAAAAACAAAAAGAAAAACACTTCATGTGTTGCTATTCTCAAAAAATTAAAAAGAAGTGATGAACGTGAATATTGTTACATTAAAAAATGAGCCATTTGTCCTTGCTCCTCGTTCTCCTAACAGATAATATGAAGGATCAGTAACACTTCCAAATTGAGCATTAAGGAATCTAACTTCATTTAGAAACTAAACTAGCCAAGGAATTAATTTTTTTTTCTAATAAAATTTGCTAGTTTAGTTTAGAAACTATCATGAAACCTGAAGTAGATATACTAATTTTAGAAAGAAAACTAGTACCTATATCCATTATTTAATCTACTTGCTAAACACCTCTCCGTAACCCCATAATTCCATGTGTCAAATTGAAAAATAAAAGATGGATTAGAACAACAAACAACAAAATTAGGAACTTAAATAAATAAGGAAACGATAACTGAGTAGATATTATCAATATATTAAAACAAAGCATGGAGCATGAATTCTGTTATGTTTAAGCTTGAGTGCAACCAGGCTACTAAAGTTAAATGAAAATACCATTTTTTGAATACGTAACATAAAAAAACCCACTAAATTTGCATAGAAACTCGGTTTATCAATTGAACTGACATCTTGCACACTATTACAGTTATAAAAGAGAGACAATTAGGTACTAGCTATTATCAACAAAACAAAAGGAAGGTATAAGTATAAACACTAATACGTTAAAGATGTCCGTGTTACAACATTAAACTTTTTGGTAAAAACAAGTAATTTAGTAAGGAAAACAGGAAAACAATACCTATTTGTGGTGCTTGACAAGGTATATATCCTGGAATATACAAGCCCCTTCGAAGCCCCTCATTCCGAAAAGAAAAAGAATGGTCAGTAAATTTTCCAAAAGAGTTTCATGATGCAAAGATAAAACATTTAAAAAATATATAAAATTTTCAAGTTACGTACATTGGAATTTTTGTGGAGAAGTTTCCTATTATGTTGTCACCCAACGTGTGTCCAACAGCAAATTACATAAACACCTCTCCATAGCCCGATATTTCCATGTGTCAAATTGAAAAATAACAGACTGATTAGATGTAATACCTAGATTTTTCATGTTATTATTTCCTTTTAGGGAATTAATTTCATGTTACGAAAATATTCGTGAAAAAGCTTGATTTAGAGCTTTTGTGCGATTTTGTGATTTCTTATGGGTCGATAAGACTCAAAAGAGAATGCTAAGATTAGCAAACGCCCTTTTGAGTTAAAAAGGGTGAAAAAGTGCATGATTTGGTGAAGGTCAAAGGTTTGACCAAAAAGTCAACTTTGACCAAGAAAGTCAAAGTTTGACCAAGAACAGTCAAAGAGTTGACTTCGCAGTATAATGAGATGCAGTATGAAAAAGATACTGTGAAACTCGTCATTACGAGTAATATAACATGAATAGGCCTTAAAACCACTTTAGAAAATTAAGCACACCAAGTTAGGAATAAAGACAAAAAGGGCTCAGAAAAATAAGAAAAATTTTATACTGTCTGTTTTTACACAGATAAATTTTGTACTGCAGTTCAGTGTAAAAATACTGTGTATTAGTGAAGCACAGTATTGGAAATATCTGTGTAGCACAAAAATGGACTGCTTTTTAAGGAAAATAGCCAAACAAGGCCAAGGGTGGGTGATGTCATCTTAGTTGGAAATTATGACATCATAAATAATTATTCAAGCTTGGAAAGAATTCTTAGAATTCCCTAGAAGCTCCATGGCCAACCACCTCACTATCTCCTCAAGCAAATATTAAAATTTTTGGGGTTTTTTCACAATTTTCCAAAAGTTCTCAACCTCTATAAATAGGGGTGTGCTCCTATTCATTTTATTCATAAAGCCTTGTGAAACTCTTGCAATTTTTCTTCTTGAAAATCCGGAAATTGGGAGGAGAGAAAGAGAAGAAAAAAAAAATTTCTTGAGGGGTTTTGCTTAGAGCAAGTTCGAGTTCTAGTAGGAACCAAGAGAAAAAAAATTTGAAAAGCTTAGGAGCTTTATTGGCCATAGTGGCCGAAGGTGGAGGAAGGGAAAAAGAAAGGGAAAAACTGAAAATTTTTAGGAGAAACCTTGGTGGTGGTGTTCGGTTTTAGAGTGGATCAACCAAGTAACCAACCAAAAATTTTTGGTACCCAAATTAGGGTGCAAGCCGAAAGCAAGGAAGCCAAGGGAGGAAAGGAATTTGGAATCTCCAAACCCTAACTTTGATCTAAGGTATTTCCCTTGAGCCCTAATTTTTTAATTTAGCCTTCAATTTGAAATTTACCTTGTATTTCAAGTTGAAATTTGTAAGGACATAAGTCCACTCTAATTTCTTGCCCTAGTTTGGTTAGTATGTGCTTGATTAGGTGACTAATGGTGGTTGGCTTAATTGCTTGCTTGGCTTGTATTTGATGAATGTTAGATTGCATGCTAGATGTGAATGGTTGTGTGTCCCCTGATTTTTGGTCCAAATCTGCCCTAGGCAGTGTATGCTTGGCTGCTAGCTTAAGGGTGCATATTTGGTGTTTGATTGAATGAAATGCAAAAGTTAGAACCATGCAAACCTAGGATTAGGGCAATTCGGGTTTGGTTTGCATGGACCCGTTCGAGCTGCACGTGGGTGTATGTGGGACGTTAGAAATGCCGCATGTTTGTTGTGTAGGCTCCCGAAGTGATCGGTCGAGTTAGACTTCACGAATTAGGACACGAACTGGACCTAACAACCGGAGCTGCCAGTTCGGATTCAAAACTGGCCAGTTTCGTGAAAGTGGAAATTTAAGGCCTTTAGAGGCCGAAATGGGTGAAATGTAAAACACGAAAGTTGTTTAGAACGATTTTTCCTAGGGGGCTACGTGGGCAGAATCCCAAAATGAGACTTCAATGGCCTCCGTTTTTATAAAAATCTGAGGCTGGTCTGCCCAGACCTAGTTAACACGATCAGCCAGTTTCAAACGAAAACTGACAAGGATACAAGCAAAACTGGATTTTTCATAAAACATGAAAGTTTTGGAATTTTTCGAGAGCTAAAACTTTCGTGAGACAAGTTTTTCAAATTCGGATTGGATCTTTAAACTGACACTGTTTTCCAAAGACTGTGTAGTGAACAGAAAATTTCTGCACAGGATTTTCTAAAACTAGTTCGGGAAAAACTGTTTTCTTTGTGAAACCACCGTTTTGACTATGGAAACTGTTCCAAAGGCAGTTTTCAGTCCTTAATAACTTTATAAAATTTTAATCAAAGAAGTAATAATTTTTACAGGTAAACTAAAGGATTTTTGAAGATAATTACCCAAGTTTTCCAAAAGTAAGGAAATGGGGTTTTGAGGTAAAATTTGTAACGACTCGCCTAGTACAGGCCGTTACCTTACTTACGTACATACAATCATGAGAATACTTGTACTGAACTTATTTACCTGATACGTGAAACTCAACGGAAATTTTGTTTTTTATATATATTGCTAACTAGCACAAAACTGCAATGAAAGAACAATTCTCAAATAACATATTTAAAAAGATCGAACGCGTAGCGGCTTCCATTCCCCATATTTCACAGTGCTCGGCCACGCTCCTCCATCTTGTATCATCAAATGCTGACAGGTAGTTTACCTACAGCATAAACTTAAAACAATGAGTTTCGCTCAGCAAGTACAACTCCTATACCGCAACACATAAACTAACTACATCATAACTTAGCTACATCATAACATGTCATCACAACACTTAACATAACCTTACATAGCATATGCATGAACCAATTATATTCATTTTATGCTTTCTTATTTCATCTGAGCTTACTTCCTTAACTTATCTTAACTATGGGCCCTTACTTGAGTGTACGTACCCGGTGCGCAACCATTGACTTACTCTTGTCATAGTCCGACCCGACCTCGGACGGGGATACGACACAGACAAGCTTGCTTGCCATCTTACTTACTTATCATCTTGTCATGTCATACTTACTCTAGTCATTCTCATTAGAATTAGTGAGCATGCATCGTGATGCCACTTATTCTTACTTCGTACTCAACTCACAATCTTAACTTAGCATGTATTCGTACATACCATAACATATTCCATAACACAAACACATATCATGTTTTGACATGCTCCTTAGCATATCAATTACTACTTAGCATAACAACACATCACATTGCACATAGCACATCAACCATATTTAGGTAAGAATACCCTAATAGCCTATGCTGTAGGCAGCGTTGTACTTACCTCGTCTACGTCCGATACTAAACTGCTCCGCTTCTGGGTTCAACTGCAGGGTACTTCCTGCGTAATCGTGTAAGACTCGAAATTTTGTAGACTTGTAATCTCCTTGTTCATAAGGAATTAGAGTCTAATTTATGTATCTATGATGTGTTATATGAAAAATTATGAATAATAATGAGAAATTCATAATTTTATTTAATCGATGTTCGGTCCTCATTTAATGATTATGAGACTCAATTATGATTTACGAGCCAAGAATGAGGTTTTTAAAGGAAAAAGAACGAAAAAGGATGAAATTTTTGCGAAAGTCAACTTTGACCGAAAAAGTCAAAGGGTTGACCAAAAAGTCAAAGTTTGACCAGGACGGGTCACAACGTTGACTTCACAAGTATGATGAATATATGGAAAGAATCTCCGAAAATGAAGTTTTATAAGCCATAAATCCACCCTAGAAAAATCAAGCACACCGAAAAAGAATTAAGGGCAAAAAGGTCTCCGAAAAATTGGAGAAAGAAGTTTCGGTCCAAATTTACATGGAAGAATTTTTGGACCAAAATATAAATAAGAATGCTCATCACAGTGTTGGAAATAACTGTAGATAGCGAAATGAGCTGTGAAAGAACGAAATGCCAAACAAGACCTTGGTAGAGCTAGTGGAAGAGGACCTCACCTCAATGAGATCACCTTCCACTAACTCAAAGTTGCATCATATGGATTTTACCATGCATGATGGCCGGCCACACATGAGAGACAAAAGGAAAAGAAAAAAAAATGGGGAAGCCTTAAATTAAGAAGAAAAGTGCACCAACTTTTGTCCATCACAAGTCTCCCATCTCCTAGTCACTTTTGCTTAAAATAATGAGTCAAATTCATGCTTTTTCCTCATGAAATCCGGCAGCCCTCTACCCCACAAAGTTTGGCCAACTAGACAAGGAAAAAGAAAAGAAATTGGTTGGTTTTGGTAACTAGATGGCCTTTCAAGTCCAACCAAACAAAGGACAACAACACCATGCCTATGACTCACCTTTCCACTAGCCAAAGTTAGCTATGAGAGGTTTTCTTTTCCCCACAAAATCCGGCTGCAACCCACACCATTCTCTTCCTTGGGTTCGCTGCAATGGGAAGAGAAAAGGAGACAAACAAGATGTGACATAAAGCCTTAATTCAAGGGCCAAGAGGGTGAGCTAGTAGGGGAAATTTCTAGAGATCTATAGGGCCATACCTAGCTGCCCATTTCGGTCCTTTTTCCCTTGGAAATCTCGCAGCACAACCCCCTTAAGCCCCCTTGGATTCGGCTACAACCAATGGACAACAAAGACAAGACATAAAACCTTGAATTAAGGGCAAGAAACCAACCACTAGTCATTCAAGACATCTCATCTATTTTCCCTTCTCATTTCCTTGTCAAAGACAGCCAAGACTCTTGCTTTGGCTTTAGAAAACTGGCAGCAAGAGAGAAGAAGAGAGAGAGTGAGATTCAAAGCGAAATTTTTGGGTTTTTCCATCCTAGAGAGTTCGGTTTTTACAAGGGAGAGTGCTAGAGAAATATTGGAAAATTTCTTGTGGATCTTGGGTGTTGGCCGAGCAAGAGAAAGAGGGAAAAGGGGTGAGTGAAACTTGGAGAATTTTTGGGTCAAGGGTGCTCGGTTTTGGTGGAGCTAGCAAGGAACCAAGAAGAAAAATTTTTGGTGCTCCATTTTTACCAAAATCCGTGAGCCAAGCAAGGAAGGACTTGAGAAAATTTTTGGTGAGTTCTACCAAGAGGAGGCCGAACAAAGCAAGAGAGAAAGAGGTAAGAAAACTTGGATTTTCTCTTGATTAAGGGTCGGTTTTAGTGAAGCAACAAAGAGCTAACAAAAAAAATTTTGGATGCCATTTTTCATGAGAAGCCGTGGAAGTGATCAAGCCAAGGAACCAAAGGAAGAGTTGGGATTTTCAAAACCTAACTTGGGTTTGAGGTAAATCTCTTAAACCACCTTGAATTAAGTCTTATTTAAGTGTTTTTGATGTTGATTCAAGTGGTTTGTAAGGACATAAGTGTAACGACCCACCTAGCGTAGGCCGCTACCGTACTTATTAACATACATTCATAATAAATAAGTAAATAAAACTTACTTACATTGCTTGTAAAACACAGCGGAAATTTTTTTTTTTTTTATAGTACTCACAAAAACTATAAACATAGAATAAGAATTATAATATTGTTTTTTGCGTTCGAGCACATTAACTATTAGTTGTTATAAAAACATTTCTATCTTTATATACAAACCACAAAACACGTAGCGATACCCATTCTCCACTATTCACAGTGCCTTGACTCGCTACTCCACATTGCATCGTCATCAGATAGCAGGTTGCTTACCTACAGCACAAACTTAAACAATGAGCTATCGCTCAGCAAGTACAACTCTTATGCCGCAAAATACAACAATATAACGTAAGACATATATTATGTATACATAGTAACATATCATAACACATAGCATGCGTAACCATTTATGTTCGTATTATGTTTCCTAATTTTCCGTATTCTGATTTCTTATGGCCCTTAACCTTAGTATTAGTAACCGGCGCGCGACTATGGATTGTTTGGGGCGGCCAAACCATTTCCAATTCAATCCACAGTCCAACCCGACCTAGTGCGGGTGGTACGACACGGCACTTGATAACTTACTTAATCTTATTATTGGTGAACATACATTCCGATGTCACTTTCTTATCTTAGCATATATTCAGATACTTAACATTTTTCATATTGCACACATGTTATCTAACATATAGCACGGAACACATCATTAACTATAGTAATATACTACTAGTAGCCTGTGCTGTAGACGGCGTTGTACTTACCGTTTCCACGTCTGTTGCTTTGCTGCGCCTCCTCAAGTTCAGCGATAGGACACCTCCTGCTGATGGAAGGACGTACGTAAGTCTTCGAATCCATTTCCATAATATGTTGGTAACTAACCAACATTCATGCGGGTTTTGGTTATATGTCCCCCTAGAAATAAAATCATACATAATCTAAAGGGTGACTACCTCAGTAGTCTTATCGATCTTATGTCGGGACCTAATAGGTTACGTTGGATAACCTTTTATTTGCTAAGCCCACATACAAAAGCATAGGGTTAGGTCATCACCTACCCTCGGGCTTCTATTAGCAACTAATGCTATCCTTCTTGGTTACTAAAGTCAACCTCCTTCGGTCAACTTTTGGGCTTTGGGGCTAAGCCCGGTAACTCGGGTATTAATTCCCGGTTACCTTCCGTCTTACATGTTTCTTCTAAAACTTGACTTAAAAATTCACTTTCTTTAAAAAGATTTAACTCTTAACTTGAAACTTTGTAACTTGCTTCTAAAAAAATTCGTAAATCTTGGGTCATATTTTTAGAAAATGTGTAAGGGTCGGAAACCGCTTTTGGAACGTTTCCATGCTTGAAACAGTGTGTTTAGTCCGAAAAACAATTTTCCTAATTTGGTTCTAGAAAATCTTGTACAGAAATTTCTTGATTTCTGCACAGTTTTCATATTTCAGATTATATTAAAAATCCCGTTTAAATTAGAAAAAGTTTTCTTCACGAAAGTTCTAGCCTCGAAGAGTTCTAAAACTTTCATGTTTTGTAAAATTTCTGATTCCTACCGTTTAGTACCAGTTTTAAATCGAAAACGGTTTTGATAAAAACTGGGTCTAACAGACCACCTACGGTTTTTCTTGAAAATGGAGGCTGTTGGAGCCTTATTTCGGAAAACTGGCCGCGTGCCCCTAGGAAAACACCCTATTCTACAACTTTCATGTTTTACGTTTTTACTGTTCGGCCTCTAAAGGCCTGTAATTAACGTTTTACCAAACTGTCCAGTGGGAACCCGAGAGGACAGTTTGGTTCTTACATTTTGTTTTACGTCCTAAGTCGCGGGTTCTAGCTCGACCGACCACTTCGGGAGTTAGTCAACATTCATGCAGCGCATCTAACGTCCCTTGTCATCTAACCATACAAACCCACGTGATCATGCAACCCCAAAAACCGAGCCTCACCTAGAGTTGCATGATTTTCTATCCTAGCATACAACATTCATTTCATGCATCTCTTGATTCACAAAATTCATAACATACATGCATAATTTAAATTGACCTAATGGGGACATATTACCTCATACAAAACCCTAACATGCCATTCTAGCAAATCAAAAACATAGCATAATAAATTGCATGCAATCAAACCAAACCACCCTATGAACTAACCTAATCAAGCATTAGGCATAAATGCACATATGGGCAGAAATTAACACATATGAGCTTATGCTCTTACATAATTTTTGCACAAATACACGTAAATCATTGGCTCAAAACTTAATTAAAAACTTGGTAAAAACTTTTAAAATTTTACCTCAAATTGGAGTTGATTTTCGGCTTAGGGTTAGGGTTCCGAAAATCTCCCTATGCACCTCCTTGCTCCAAGGTTCGGCTGCTCCTTGTTGGTGCACCAAAAATCAAATTTTTGGTCTCCAATCTCTCCCCACCAAGCTCGCTGCACTAGGGCTGCTTGCCCCAATTCTGAAATTTTTTCTCCTCTTCTACTAACCAACCCGTGGCTGCTCCAATGGAGAATCAAGTCCAAAACTTGATCAAACTTCTCCTTTTTGGTTTGCTCACTCACCCGAACTTCTAGCCCTAATTTTCCCTCAAAATTTTGGTTTTCCCTTTCCTTTCCCCTGCACCTTGACCACGGCAGTGGCTGGAAATGGCTGCAGAAAATTTTTCTTTCTCTTCCCCTTGGATCCTAAGCTACCCGAAGCAAGATTGATGGAGTTTGGCTTGAAAATTTTTCTGATTTCTCTACTCTCTTCTCTCGCTTTGTGTGCAGAAAAAAGTCAAGAGTTTGGCTAAGTTTTTGCATTAAAATGAATAGAAGACCACCTCTATTTATAGGCCAAGTTAGAGCTTTCAAAAATTAGCTTTTGGCCCCAAAATTTTCAAAACTTTGCACATGTGGAGTGCTAGGTGGCCGGCCATAATGGGGGTGGAAGACAACTCATGCTTAGCTTGCATTTGTCCACATGTCATCAAAGGATTGGTCCACCACACATGTGTATAAAAAAATAATTTCTTTATGATATCATAATTTAATGTTTGTTTTAAATAAAAACCTTGAAACTTTGATCGTAAAAATTTAAATTCCAATACTGTAACTATTATTTTACAGTTTGGATTTTTATACTTACAGTCAAAAAAAATCGGATCGAAAATATTTTTCTTATTTTCTCAAATCCTTTCTGCCCCATGTCCTATCTTAGCGTGCTTGATTTTTCTACGGTGGTTTTAGTTCTTATTTTTGTTATCTGTCATAGAAAACAAGTTTCCGCAGTATTTTTCACGAACCGCAGATCTTAAAATTCCTCCGTCGCAATTTTGACCATTTTGGTCAAACTTTGACTTTTCGGGTCAACGGTTGACTTTTTGTCAAAATTTTGACTTTTCTAAAATCGTGTAGATTTCATTCCTTTTTTCCGAAAAGGCTATTTGCTTCTCCGAACCATCATTTTTGAGTCTTATTAAGCTTATAAGAACTCATAACACATTTAAAGCTCTGAACTGAACTTTTTCATGAAATTGCATGAACTGCATATATTCAATCTTTAAAGAAAACTAGTAACATGAAAAACTAGATATCACAATCTACCCTCCTTAAAAATTTTCGTCCTCGAAATTAAAACAACTTAGGGTAGTTTTTCCTCATCGCATCTTCAAGTTCCCACGTTGCTCCTTCACCTTGTGGTTTCGCCACAGTACTTTGACTATGGAATAATTCTATTTCTTAAGACCTTATTCTCTCTGTCGAGAATTCTAACGCCTTTCTTCGTAGGTCAGATCTGTCTGAACTCTACTGGTTCTTGGCTGAGTATGGGAAGGAACTGGAACATACTTCTTGAGCATCGAAACGTGAAATACGTCGTGCATTGAGGCTAATTCTGGCGGTAAAGCGAGCTTATACGCAACTCTTCCAATCCTCTTAAGGATCTCAACGGTCTCGTGTACCGTGGACTGAGCTTTCCTTTCTTGCCAAACCGCATTACTCCTTTCATAGGAGCAATTTTGATGAAGACAGCATCCCCAACTTGAAACTCTAATGGTCGTCGACGTTTATCCGCATAGCTTTCTGCCGCTAAAGCTACGTCGAGTCTCTGTTTATCT
>CM046377.1:56997673-57014673 GCA_025413485.1 Ficus microcarpa | reverse complement strand
GCGACGAACAAGGCTGTCAACAATGGCAACCTCATAGCCTTTCTTGGATAGATGTAGAGCGGTGGCCCAACCACAGTAGCCGTCACCACCTATGACCATAACCTTTTGGGATTTGGAGGGTTCGGTTAAGCTCCGGTCAAAGACAGAGCTGGGATTCTTCGAGGCTTCTCGACTCGACGTGATAGTGGTTGCCTGCACAATGTTACAGTTTCTACCGCCGGATCTCTCCCCTGGCAAAACAAGACTTTTGAATGGAGATTTGAAAGTTTGGAAGGTAAATGAAGTAGGAAATGATGCAACTGAATCCTGGGTCAATCCGGAGTACGGTTTATAACCGGAAGAAATCTTAAGAGTGCAGGAAGTTGAAAGCAAATGTGCCATATCAATGTTCAAGAGTTATAGCAGAGCACACAGACACCTGCAAATGATTATCAAACCGGTGAAACCTTTGAGCTTCGAGTGAGTTAAGATGCTAAAGAACCTGAAAATCTACTGATTCGGCGTCACAACTTTTGTTCATACGGGCTACTTTCGTACAAAAACGGCTCAAGACTTGTGAATTTGAGTTCCAATAATTCAGGAACAAATCAACAAACTCACGAATCACAAGCAAGAACAAACAACAAATCCCATTAGCTTAAACGATTAAGACTGATAATTGGTTGTAAACTGCCTATATTTATCACTGAGCTGCCTTTATTTTCACCAAATCTACAAACCCAAATCACTGAAAAGAAAGTTGAACATTCTTCATGAAGTGAAAGATTCATAAAAGAGATTCCAATCCCACTCAATAAATAAATAATAAATAAACAGAAATAAAAGAGATTCCAACAGAGAAGTGCCATGTTATCCTAAAAAGACTGCGAAAAATTAATGATTACTTAACACCGAGATGCTCATAACACTAACAAAGTAGAACAGTTCTTTGAGAATTGAATTTGTTTGTACGACTTCTAATGATTCTTTCCGGGCTAAATAACGACACACACACACACACACACAAAATAATAATAATAATAATAAAATAAAAATAAAGGTGCCTGAAGAGCATGAGAATAGTAAACATATATAAATAAATAAATAAATAAGGGAAGATAGCTAAGAGGTGAAAGAGAAATATCACCTGGAGAGGACGAGCGGGGGTTGAATAAAATGGATTGAGAGAAAGAAAGAAATGGAAATTTTGGGATTAGAAGGAGTGGGTCGCGGGACTCATGATAAATGAGAAAAGAGTAGTAACAGATGGAGACGAATATGATGTGGGAATATCCATCTTCTCATTTTATCCTCTCAAATACGACAATGCGTTGCATCAATTAACCCCATTTTGGCTCCTATTCACCTTTTTTTTCTTCTTTTATATTTTTTTATTATTACAATTATTATTATTTATTTATTTTTATAGTTCATTTGAAAGATATGTATTGTATTCTTGATATATGTAATACAATATCCGTTTGGATATCCTCTTTATAATCATATTTAAATATAATATATTTAAATTATTTATATTTAAATAGTCATTTTAACGTGTATTGGTGAGAGAAAAAGAAAATATATAATGTAATTTGTAAATTTAGATAAAGAAGTGTACAAATAAATTGTGTTTTGAGTTGATTTATATTTAAAATATATTTATATTTGAAGAGAACATATTAGCAACCTAAACCATGTATTAAAATATAATATATAATTAATGATGTTTTCAAACACACTATTAGATTAAGAATCGGAGAATTCTAACCGCCATAAGCTAATCCTGTCTCTCTCTCTTTTCTGCTTTCTATTTTTTTTTAGGACTATAGCTATTACTGCCATATAGGTAGTGATTGGTATGAGTAGAAATGTCAATTTTCAGAAGAGAAAAACAGAGAAAATTTTCTTTCGTTGCTCAATAAAAGACATATACTTTTCGTTTTGATAGTTTGCAGTTTTTTTTTTTTTTTTTTGCCAAAGATTTTGAAAGTTTTTAGTCGTCATGGTGGGCGAGCATGTTAGTCGTTTTCCGTTGTATGAAGACCATTTTTTCTTTTTTTTTTTTTCAGGGCCGGGGGGAGCAAGAAGGTTATTTCACAATTTGCTCTGACGTTTATTTGGCGTTTTAGTTAAGAAACGACATGTCGTTTGAATACGACAACGACCAGTAGTTTGTTTTTAGATCAACGGTCGTTTGGTTGGAGAAACGACGTGGAAAATAAATGGTCTGTCGTCCAAAGTTTACTCTTGGTTTTTAGCTCGTAAAGTGCCGTATCGTTTGCAGTTTATCACTTATCTGTGTAACGACGTACCGCTTGGCACTAACCGCACCGCTTGTAACTCGTATTTTGCACTATTGTGGTCTACTGGCTGAACCGATTTAAACCACATGTCGTTTTTGTATCATGAGAACGACGTGTCATTGGCTTAAATTAAATCTTTTTAATTTATGTAATGCGTGCAAATGAAAATGCTCTTACAATTATATTAAACAAAAAATTAAAACGCTCTTATTTGTAAACCCTTTTTCTCTTCTAATTATTTTTGGGATAAAAATACAAATATCAAAAACTTTAAATAAACCAACGTCAGGCTCTCAAAATGAAAATTGGATTACAATAAAAAATAAATTCAGGAAAATGAAAGGTATACAATTTTCCGTTTCAGTTACATATCTGATAGGACTCCTATATAAATATATTAAACGAACTACGAAGAACTTTCACCGTATGGGGAGTGTCGATTGAAAGCACCTTTTGTTTTGTTTTTTTGTTTTGGCTCACTTGGTTTCCAATTTTTTTCTCTTGTTGTTCATTAGTCTTTCCGTTTAGTCCTTATCCTTGTTAGGTTTCTATTCAAATAGCTGTTAAACAACATGCTAGAGTAGAGAATGAAAATACGAGCATGACCATATGTGCCCCGACCCTAATTACATAAAGATTGGGTCGGGTTATGTAAATATGAGCATGATCATATGTACCCCAACCCCAATTACATAAATATCTGGTCGGGTTATATAACCCGACCTAAATATGATCATGATGGGTGGTCTATATTTAGGTCGTGTTTATATGGTGTCTTTTTTAATTTTTTATAATTATTTTGCATAAAAAGTATATTGGCCGGCCTTTTGTTTCTATCTGAACAAGTCCGATGTAGCTCGCATATACTGACTCGTTTTCCTTTCTACGCCTGCACGAGCCAGGTGACCCGTTTTTTCGCCTCTATGACGAGGCTTATCTCACATGCATCCTGGTCATTTGAAGCGTTCAGCAGGTGGGGACTGTCTCACACTAGGCCTATCTCGAAAAAAATATCTTCTCCATTTGAGGGATATTTTAAGCGGTTAGGTGGATAAAAGGGGTTTTTAATCACTGAAAAAAAGAAAAAATTTTTGAAACCCATGTGCAAAGAAGAGGACAGAGTCGGGGGGCCCATGAAGAAAAGTACCTATTATATAGCACACTTTTTTCCTTTTATTTTTGTAAAGGTCATTTTACTGCACAAACTTGACATTTTGATGTGTCCGTTGAATTTCTTTACTTGTGTAAAATGAAAACAAAAAATAAAAAATAACAACACAAATATTAGAGACCCAAATTTTAATCTTATTTTTTTTGTATTAATTTTGAGTTGTCACTTTTTATTAACAAGAATTACCACATTAATTAAAAAAATTTTATATTTATCAATAAAAAATTAACAATTCAAAATTAAAATATCAAAATTCTTATTAGAATCTACTACAAAAAAATAATTTTCAATTTTCAATTTTTTTAGGGGCATTAATTTTTGTATTTGTTTTTTCACTATCTTAGGGTCCGTTTGGTTGGTTAGTTTGAGTTGAAATATTTTAGTTGTAATAGTAAATTTTTTTGAATTTTCAGAAAAGATAAAAAACTTTTTAGAAAAAAACAAAAAAAAAATACAATTTGAGTTGAAATGAAATAATGAGGCAAACATAACCTTATTGTTTAACAGCTACAACGAACCTAGATATGGTAATCCATGGGTTAGACCGTTATAGTACATTCAAAGCCCAAAGTTATACTAAAATAAGACAGTTTGCATGGCGTCACCATGTTTGATTCGGTTCGATGATTGCATCCAACTCTTTGGCCACTTTCCAACTATGTTATTATTACTATTATTATTATTATTATTATTATATGAAACTGGAATTTCCAACTAAAGTAAACATACAACGAGTCGTTTGAAATCATAGTTTATTTGTTATAATATGAAAATACTGATTAGTCTCCCGTATAATGTTCCACCTCCTAAGCAACAACCAATTTCTTGGATTTCAGAAAATAAAAAATAAAAATATAATTCTTTGAGCGGAAATATCAGTGGACCAGAAGACCAGTTGGTTTGCTTATCATTTGGACAAATAAAATTACAAATCTAACATTCCAACATTTTAATCTTAAAAAATAAATAATAAATCTAACAGTCCAACATTTTTTCCCCCCGCACCTACCAGTCAATATTTAATTAAAAGGGATAATTAAAAATTAAAAGGAGGCAGATATTTCCACCAATATGTCTTATTATAAGGAAGCATGACAGCTAATTAGTTAATATGATTTTTCTTCTTCTTTTTTTTTTTTTTTTTGGGATAAAAGTTAATATGAATTTAGATAACAAAAAATGGCACTAAAAATGACACAAAATATAGCAAACAGTATTTCATACCACAACTCCCTCGGATCAAAAATTTTCTGTCACTATTTGCCCGGTCATTGTATGCATTCCGCATAACTATTTTTTAATTTTTTGGATTAAAAATTCACAAGGTACAATACATAATTATTCCATTCTTAGATCCAATAATTAAAAAATAGTTCAACATTTAGAACAATAGTTCATATTGATAAATAAAAAACAAGAGGTGGTATATCCTAAGATTTGCACTTCTTAATTATATTGTGCACCTGCAAATCATGATTTTTTTTTTCCCAAGGACTTTTACCTTTTACCTTTAATTATTATCACCATTATTGTTATAATAATAATTATTACAAATTATTTTATTTTTGAAAAATTATTTGATTATCTTTCACTTCCAATTATTATATTATTATTGTTTTTTTTTTTTTTTTTGTAAGTAAGCCAATAATTCCACAACAGAGAAAACAAACAAAGCAGCCAAGCCTAGAGCCCACAAAAAAACAGCCCAGGCTAACCAAAGAGTTATTATTATATCACAATTATTTGGATAATCTTGCACTTCCAATTATTTGCTCTCTGTGTTCGCCAATGGCCACCGTCTCTGATAGTAAGAGTTAGGGGGTGTTTACAGATCGTTTTACACAGATTAAGTCTCAATTTGTAAATCAATCCGTGATGTTCAGATTGAGATTTTTCTAATCCATAATCAATTCATGAAGCTTAATCTATAAACCTTGGTTTACACGGATTGGATTTACGGATTCAATACAAAAAATATAGGAATAAAAATATAAAAATATAATGCTTAAACATGAAATAGATCAATTAAATTACAACACAATTAACTTCAAATTTTCAATCATCAACTAAATTATAACATTACAGTACGTAACAATAACTAAATTTCGATTAAACTTAAAATAAAATGTTTATATTCGTCAACTTAACATATACTACATCAAAGTAATTCAATGTCCTTAAATTCTGAATGAATGCTTGACATGTACATACTGTAAAATTTAGGTCAATCTTAGTTTCAAACCTTAACAAATACATATTTATTAAATTTTTTTAAGAGACAAAATAAATACATATTTATAAAATATACATATATATAAGATAGACGAATTACACAGATTAAAAAAATCCTCAATTCGTAATCCAATTAATAACATTCAATTTGAAAAATTTTCATTTTGTAACCAAATTATTAGTCTGTCAACCCAATCCAATCCAACAGATTGGATTGGATTGAATGGATTACGAGATTCCATGAACACCCCTAACATGAGTAGGAAGAGCGTATGAATGTGTATCGCTTTCACATATTGATAAAATTAAATGGCAAAGCTTTATTGTTATTATTTCACATACCAAACCAATTAAATGCCCAAAAAAAAAATTTGCATTTCTTTACCAAATAAAAAAGAACAAGCATATTCATTGTAGATTTGGTAGGAATAGGATATTCCCCATTTTAGTTTTGCTCGTGAACAGTTAAACCTCCGAAACACATCGTATCCGCATGCCACTTGCCAGCCATATAAATTGCGAGTGACTTGTGAAAATCATGAAAAAAGATTCGACAGCGTTAAAAGATACAATTGTAGTCGTTGAAAAAAAATTGAAAAAAAGTGTATGACCTTTTTTTTTAATCATCGATATGAACTATTATTTGTAGTCTTCGAATTAATACTTTAACGATATAAATTTGATTGAAAATAGTTTTATGATATGTATTGTAAATTTTTAATATGAATATATATAGAGATTAAAAAAATAATTATATTTGCAATGACATAGAAAAAATTGTAAAAACATGCTATGAGATATATATGATTATATTCTTTTGTTCTCTCTTTAATGTTTTTTTGAATTTTTGATCTCTAATCCTTATCTAATTAAAGATTAAAAAAAACGAAGCTATTATAATTGATATAATAATCAAATACGTAATATTTCAAAGGATAATCTTGTAAATCACTCTAAATAATAATAATAATAATAATAATAATAATAATGCAGGAGAAGCTGAAACCACCCATGACCTCAAACTGGCCACAGAACAAGTGACAAAAAAAAAAAAAAAAGAAATGACTGAGAAGTCAGAAAAGAAAACTATTGTTGTTCAGGAAAAAAAAAAAAAAAAAAAAAAAGAAGGGGCAAATCAGTTTCCCAAAAAATATTTACAAAAAAAAAAAAAAATCAACTCAAGACCAAATTTCAAAATAAGATAAAGACTATTTTGTACTAATATTCTGTGAATTTTTTAAATTTGTTAATTTAGTTTCTGAATTTTTAAATTTATGGATTTACTTCTTAATTTTTTTTCTTAATATTTAACCTTGGAAATCTTTCTTGTCCAAATATATTAACATTTGTACAGTTTTTTTTTTTTTTTTTAATTTTTATGACTTGCATATTATTATAACCAAAAAGATATTGTTGATCATTTTTACCTAATTTAAATGCAAATTCTTTTTAACATTAATGTTCAAATATGAATTATAATTGAATTAATTGAAAGTATTCAAATAAATTTGTATTAGAATTAGATAAAAATGATCACAAATATCTTTTTTTTAAAACTATAATGTGTAAGTCAATGTAAAAAATGATATAAATTTTAATAAATATGCATATAAAAGACTGACAGTATTAAAAATTATAAATTCAGAAAGTTGATGGTCAAGGAAAAAAAAAAAGTTTACAAATTAAATTAACAAATTCAATAAATTTAAAAGGTATCTATATAAAGAAGTTTAAGGAGGTGTTTGGTGAATAAGTTTAGTTTAAAATTTTTAAGTTTCAATAATAATTTTTTAAAAAAGATAAAAAAAATTTTTTTTAAAAAAGATAAAAACAATGATAAAAAAAATACAATTTAATTTAAAATGGATTTATTTTCAAACAAACCCTAAAATAAAAATCGAAGTCCATGGAAACAAACCAACCAAATTCTGTGGCGTTTCTTCAGTCACGCAAAGCCTGCCAAGCTGTAATCATACCCCACAGCCCCCCGACTCCATTCCTCTCTCTCTCTCTATACAAAGAAAAACACCCTCTCATCTCGTGCTCCAGTACACTTCTCAAAAACATCATCTTCTTCCTTTCTCACTCCAGAAAGGAGGAGAGAGAAATCCAAAGCCAAAAAGCCAGAAACTTTTTTTTCTCTCTTTCCTCTCAGATCCCTTGTGATGTCTCCAATGGCAGAGCCAACGGCGAGGAAGTACATTTCCCAGGAAGAGCTCGGGAAGCACAGGACGCCAGGAGATCTGTGGATCTCCATCCAGGGAAAGATCTACAATGTCTCCGAGTGGGCCAACGACCACCCCGGCGGCGAGCTTCCATTGCTCAACCTCGCCGGCCAAGACGCCACCGATGCCTTCGTCGCTTACCACCCGGGAAAAGTCTGGCAATATCTGGACCAGTTCTTCACTGGGTATTATCTAAGAGACTACTCTGCCTCCGAGGTCTCCAAGGACTACAGAAAGCTGGTCCACGAGTTCTCCAAGATGGGTCTTTTCGAGAAGAAAGGACACGGCGTTTTCGTCTCCTTCTGTGCCATCGCAATGATGTTCGCCATCAGCGTTTATGGCGTTATGTGGTCTGAGAGTGTCTGGGTTCATTTGTTCTCCGGCGGGTTGATGGGGTTTTTGTGGATCCAGAGCGGCTGGATTGGCCATGATTCCGGTCATTACCAGGTCATGACGAGCCGTGGATTCAACCGCTTTGTGCAGGTCCTGACCGGAAACTGCCTCGCCGGAATCAGCATTGCGTGGTGGAAGTGGAACCACAATGCTCACCATCTCGCCTGCAACAGCCTCGACTTCGACCCGGATGTCCAGCACATGCCTGTGTTCGTGGTATCTTCGAAATTCTTCGATTCGCTTACGTCTTGTTTCTACGAAAGGAAGATGAATTTCGATGCTTTCGCTAGGTTCTTAGTCAGTTATCAGCACTGGACTTTTTACCCTGTCATGTGTTTGGCTAGGATTAATCTGTTTGGTCAGTCGTTTGCTCTGTTGTTTTCTAAGAGAAAAGTTCCCAATAGAGGTCAGGAGATTCTAGGCCTTGCTGTGTTCTGGATTTGGTATCCTCTGCTCGTTTCTCACTTGCCCAATTGGCGTGAGAAGGTTATGTTTGTGATTGCGAGTTTCTCTGTCACCGGAATTCAACACATTCAGTTCTGTCTCAACCACTTCTCGTCGCGTGTCTTTGTTGGCCCGCCAAGCGGGAGTGACTGGTTTGAGATGCAGACTCACGGGACGCTCGACATCTCGTGTCCGTCGTGGATGGACTGGTTTCATGGAGGCTTGCAGTTTCAGATTGAGCACCACCTGTTTCCCAGATTGCCCCGTTGCCAGCTCAGGAAAGTCTCTCCCTTTGTTAAGGAGCTTTGCAAAAAGCACAACTTGCCTTACGATTGCGCCTCGTTCTGGAAGGCGAACTTGTTGACGCTCAGGACGCTCAGGTCAGTGGCTTTGCAGGCTCGCGATCTTTCTAACCCGGTCCCGAAGAATTTAGTTTGGGAAGCTGTTAATACTCATGGATGAGGATTGAGCAGGGATTATCATCGATTTGATGTTTCTTTTAATTATATTTGCCTAGGACCTAAAACGGTGTTCCAAGTCGGTATTTTGATTGATATCTGAGGAAGGACATCCTTTCATTTTCGTATTCAAGAAAGTAATAATCATCTTTGCAAATGCTTTGGAGGATTCAACTGCTTATTCTTCTTCCTTCTGCGATTTCGTCGAATCGGCTTGTGTCCTGTTTTTTGTTTTTGTAATAGGTGACATACCATTCATTCTGATTATATTCAGACTGGTATAACTTATCCTCTACAGTTTGTTTAAAATTTGCGGCATGTAAAGTACTGTAATTCTCTTTTAAGTTTGCTTTTGGGCGGTTCAAGTTCAAGTCTTTTTGGGGCTTTGGATCTCTTTCCTGATATTGTATTTGGAGTTCGTTAATGTGTTGAGACTTGAGCTCAGTGGAAGAAACGTTTGATAGTGTTTTTGTTTCAATTCAATGCGAAAAATAGCTTCAATTTGGATCAGTTTTTTTCTTGCTCAAATAATGTTTATATTGACATATCTGGTTTCTGGTACAACCTCTTTTGTTCTTTTGTTGGGACTACTCCTTCGTTGCAGCATCTCCTGTAAGATTGAAATAAATAGTGTACCAATAGTCAAGTCCGTATGCCATCTGCTTAGGGGTTTACTGTGTACTTTGCGTGGTGCCAAAAAGCTGGCCATGTTATACTGAAAAAGGATAGGAATAAGGGGAGATTTTTATTTACTGCATCATCAGGCAAGTTGGTAAGACATTCTTACTCTTGATTAGACGTTTTTGGTTTAAATTGTCACTGTCTTAGTGGTTACTGTTGGGAGTTTTTGGAAAATTCACCTCGAGAGAGAGAGAGAGAGAGATGTATAATAGATCATGCAAAAGACTCTCATTTCCTAAAGATTATCTGAATATGTATAACCCTTTTTTCTCTTTTTTGGGATTTTTATAACAAATTCCATGCTACTTATCATCAAGATGTCGAGTGTTTAGGACCACTTCATCCCCGTTGAAGCACAGCCTTTCCAATCTCAAGGACTCAAAACTTCTTATCACGAATCAAGAGTCTTGGTTGCTGCCGTGTTGTGTTCTTAGTGACCATAGCTCTTACCAGGCGACAAACAATCCGATATATCTTTCTTATGGGTTTTTTTTTTTCAATAATGTTGTTCAAAAAAGTTTTTTTTTTTAAAATTATTTTATGAGATGTTGTACAAAAAAATAAAAAATGTTGGGATTAGTAGTTTCCCACCCCTACTTTTTTTTTCCTCTTTTTTTTTTTTTTTTTTTTTTTAGTTTGGACAAGTTCCATGTAAGATCTATCAAATATCAATGATTAAATTGTGGAATCATAATGGAATATTCCACAGGTGTGCATTTAAGCAGATACTCCTACCTAAAACGAGATACTTTCTTGCATAAGTCATTAAGTTTTGCTTTATTTCAATCTTTTGGAGTGTTCTCATGCCCTGGAGTTTTAGGATCCTTTCCCCTATACATTAGAACTTTTAAAATTTCCCTTTTGCCCCTAAATTTTGAATTTATTCCATTTAACCTCTTTTACTTGAATTTTTATAAAAAACAGAAACAAAAGAGGTATTAATTTTACTAAACACGATATGTTAGGATTTATATTTGGAAAAGAAAAAAATCACATAATTGAACTTAACTCTTTTTTTTTTTTTATTTAAAATTTTATGTTTGTTCTTAACTGAGATTAGAATGAAACCGGTTAAGTGAGGGCTAATTGAAAGCTCAGGTTTTTAAAATTTAAAAAGCAAAGTGAAAATGACCATAATGCTATGTTTGGTAAGAGGGATGGAAAATAAAAAGGAATGAGTTAAATCTCTAGATAATGGAAATAAGAGAAGTTTTCCATCATGTTATTTGATAGAAGTGAAACAAAATATCTAATCATATATATTTTACAATTATAACATTATATGAATTTTAAGATGAGGGTAGAGTAAAATCAAAATAGGTATTTTACCCATGTTTATTTTGTCAAAAATTTTCCATCCACTTTTCTTCCCAAAGTTGGAAGGATAAAAAAGTGATAGGGCTCATGGATTTCCTTCCTTTATCTTTTCCACTCTATCAAACAAAGATTAAAAAATCTAGGGATATAGACGAGAATAATACATATTCCTATTATTTTTAAGGGTCAAAACTTTCTCAATCAATCACTGTCTTGCAAAATGATTATGTGCTATCTTCAGATTAATCTTTTACGTAAATGACGCTGCATTAGTTTTGGCAGCAAGCAAAAGAGGTATTTGAAATGAGTCGAGTGATTTGTGAAGAAAGTAGATTCGAAATCTGATTGTTAAAAATCAGTTTCTAATTTGTTTTTACATGTTTCTAATCTGATTATTTACAACTCTGTTTTGGTGTATCACGCATCATATATAGTTACTTCCTACTTTGCATTTCTCCTTCGCTGTTATATCCTTTAAGCTATTGATTTTCAAATTTTTGGGGTTTCATATGTCTTATCATTTTGTGTTCCTGTCCTTTTTAACTTTTGTTGTTGTTCATTAATTTTATGTCGTCTTTTGCGTTTCTGTTGTTGCTTTTTCTTTATTGCCGTATCTTAACCTTTGTCGGCGTTTTCCTTCAATTGTCGTTTTCTCACCTTTGCTGTTACTGTAATTTTTGTTGCCCTTTTCTGTCGTTGTGTTCGATTTTATTTTCTTGTCGTTTATTCGCCTTCGTTGGTATACTATACTGTCGTTTCTAAAGTTTGCTCTTTTTGTCTATACATTTATAACATTCTATCAAAACACACACGTTAAGAAATGCTGAAATGTGCATTTTGGTTCATCTATTTTTTTTATAAATGTTTTTGACAAAAAAAATCCTATATTTTCAAATGTTGCTAATAAAAATAGTCTCTTCTTCATTATATCCCCCCTACAACTTTATTCTCTACGCTTTTAATCATCGACTTATATCACAAACCTTATTTGTTACAAAAAATTTATGGCTTTCAATGGCTAACAATTAACACATTACAACATATGTAAATTTGTTCATTGGTTAAATTGGTTGAAGGTTGCTAGAAACAAACACAATTTTATAAAAACTTTTTAACGACAAATTTACATATGTCGTATAGGGTCCCCATTTTTATTGTCCCTTCTTTCTATTGTTTTTTGCACTACAAATTTGCCCCAAGAAAGCACTTAAATGTGAATCCCCTCAAATGGGACCAATTCCAAGTATATGCTTAATCCCTTTCATCAGCCCCACACCATCGTTAAGCCTCACCCCTCACCCGCCGGCCGGGGTATAAGGCCAGCCTTTGTTTCAACCGGACAGGCTCAACCCGGCCTTCTTGTCCCTCTAGCCGTTCAACTGATTTATTGACGGAGGTTTTCAGCAGCTAGCTGATTTGGGGCTGCATTTTGATGCAAAAGCAGCCGATCGATGTCAAATCATCCAATATGTTCTCTTCACTTAATGTGACACCATTTTTTCTCAGTCCTCAATCATCTATGAATCACGCTCATTGCCATTGTTGAGCGGTCGATCTTTTGGCAAAAAAGCACAGGAGCCATGATCTTTATGATAAAAAGCACAAGAGCCAAGCTTTACTCATCCATGTCATTATACCTCAAGAGCTCGTAGGCCGGGCCAATATCCCCTGGATTTCTTTAAACATATGTAATTTCCTTAAAATTTTTATTTTCACTTTATTCATAATAGTTTAATGTATGCCGTCACCAATCTAAACTAATTAAATTAAAATCTACATATTTTCTTGCATATTGGTCACTAGGTGGCAAAAATAATCTTGTTTGTGTTGATAGTCTCCATGTATGTTATGTATTATCTTTTTAAGCTATCACTGAATTTCTTGTAAAATGATTATAAAACTTGTATTAAAAAGACACACCGCATTGGTACGAAATTATATAAGCAAGCAAAAGAGGTGTTCGAAATTTATTTTCTTGTCTTTCTATCTACAAAACACCTACAAACATGTTAATGCAAAAACTCAAATCAGTTGAAGACTCTCAATTTTTCCACACCAAAAAAAAAAAAAAAAAAAAAAAAAAAAACTCTCTCTCTCTCTAATCCCGCAGATATATAATACATGACACCCCAGTTTTCTTTTCCATCCAAGAAATTAAACCAAGAAGTAGACAAAGTTGGTAATTCGCAGAACGGATAGAAGCAAACTTCTTCTCCGAAAGGAACCAAGAACCAAGACACCAGAATGAGCAACGGCGGCGGCGGCGGCGGCGGCGACGGCGAGGGGAGAGCAAAGCCATTCACAGCATGTTGCGCGTGCGGACATGGACACAAAAGATGCAGACCAGATTGCTTTCTCAAGCAGTATTTCCCTACCGAAAAGCAAGCAGAGTTCGAGGCGGTTCGCAGGTTCTTCGGCATCAGAAACTTCATCAAGAAAGTCACCGGTCACAAAGAAGCCACCATCCAAAGCGATACTGCGAAATCCATCATTCAAGAAGCCCTCATCCGCTCCAGAGATCTCTCCGGCGGCCGGCGCTGCATCAAGATCAGTGAAGTAGAACACGATACCGTGAACGCGCAACTCGAGAGCCATCCCACGATCAACTCCTTTATGGCGCCGTCTTCTGATCAAGGAATACGAGAGCCTTTCCCGGCCATGATCAACAATCAGTTTCCTCTAGAAGATCACTTTCAACATCTTTACAATTACTATCAACCTATTCCTCCTGATGATCCTGATCATGCGCAGACTCAACTCTATCCGGCTTCGTTTGGAGGATTTAACACTTTCGAGACTATCGACAATACTAATCTCGCGCAGTCCTACTACTATCCTGTTAGGCGTGATGATGAGTTTGCGGAGTTTGAAGAATTTCAAGATTATTTTAATCCTGAATCGACTGATCTAGGTCCTCCTGTTGAAGTTCAAGAGAGTAACTACCAAGATGATGGCGATGCTACGGAGGTTAACGTCCCAGCGGCAGATTCTTCGGTATCGTCTTCTCGCTCTTCACCTCCGACATTAGATTTTAGATCATGCTATGTGAGAAATTTTGGTTCGGTGTCAATGATGAAGAACAACATGGCTTAATCTTATTTTGCTCAATATCAAATTGGTTTCTCATTAGTTGTGAGTTGTACGTACGAAAGCATGATTTTGTTTTGCCTTCATGTTTTTCTTTAACTTTCTTGTGAATCTTACTTAGTACTACAATCTGACTGCAACTGATAATTCGAATTTTGTGTTTTTCTTGGTCAGGGGAATAATCTGAATTCAAAGAAGATGCGAATTCAATCGAGCGTGAGCTAGAGCACGATGACATGAAAAGTGTGTTGATTCTCTGCCTTGGATCTTCAACAAAATGCATATTTATACAAAGAATAGGAAACAAAAAAAAAATATATATATATATTTATACACACACACATACATAGATATAAACAAAAGGTAAAGAAATAGAGGTGATTGAAATGACTTTTTTCCCCCAATTACATGTGTAAATCAGTTTATATCGCATGAGTTCTATGTGTATATTTGTAGAAATCAGACATTGGAATCAAGAATATGTAACGAATAATCACCTTTTGTTTAATTACCAATTTTTATTAACTAGCAGGTTTGTGTGTGATACATTTCTATTCAGAATCAAAATCTCCATTTGTGAAACTATTAATATTTCTGTAATATTACTTTGATACCAGGAAATGAAAAATTGGAATTTACGATATTTGAGCATCAGAATATCATAACTTTATTTCATAATTAAGGAAAAGCATAAGATGGCCAAACGACCCTGAAGTTGTTCTGGTCTTCCCATTTCGTTTTCCTGTAGTTTTTAGTTTTCGTGTCGTTAATCGAGTCTGATTTTTGATAGATGAATATCATCACTATTCCTCCATTGCTGCAGTTGTCCTCTAGCTATTGATTTTCAAATCTTTGTCGTTCTGTCAGACGTATTGTCGTTTTTAGTGATGCATATGTATTGTCGTTTGACTTACTGGCCTTTTTTACTTTTGTGCCATTTACTAATTTAATGTCTCTTTTTAATTTTTGTTGTTGTTTGATGTTTTCCTTCGTTTCGTTTATTCGCCCTTGTAGTCATTTTTGTTGTCGTCTCTTTGTCTTTGTTATCTGTGTTATTCACCTTCGTGGGTATAGTTTATTGTCGTTTTACTCGCCTTCGTTCGTAAACTATGCTGTCGTTTTCTCTTGTCTTTGTCGTTTTTTTGTTTTTGTCGCTTTTTTTTTTTTTTTTTTTTTTCCCCACCAAATATTTGTCGGTTTTGTAAACACCAATCTATAGGAGAGCCTAACGTTTTTCTTTTACCAAATTCTCATTAATCCAGAGATGTGGCGCACACACACACACACATATATATATTTTTTCAAAACATCAAAAATTTATGAAACAACTAAAACACGTGAATAAACCATATTAAAAATATATGTAACATGTAATCTTTATTTTGGACGTGTTTACTTCACCTAAAATGAAAATGAAATATTATTCGTTTTTTTATTTACCAATTAATCATGTGTTTAGATCAAAGTTTAGTTGTAATATAACAAACAAAAATCAAATTTACTAATTTACTCTTAAGAAGTTCCTACTGTTCTGATCGTATAACACATTATTTTAGTAATTACCTTCATAAGACTAACATTCTTGAGTTTATAAAATTGGATTGTTTTCCTTTACTTTTACTAATAGGCAAGTAAACATGAGAGGGGAAAAAAAAAATCAACAATCATCTTTCTTATTTCTTTATTTTCTAATATTGTTATCTTTCTTCTTACATTCTTTTATAAATCGGTAAACGCGCTCTAAAAATACCTCATGCAAAGGCGTATTTGAACTTTCATTTAAATAAATAAATAAATAAATAAATAAATAAATAAAAAACACTTACGTACTTACAAACATGCCACACGTCCCTAGAGAGCTTTCACAAAATCCTAATATACGCAGAACCCACGTTCCTCCGGTTAAAGTTTTGAAAGACGCTCTCATTCAGTTATATACGATTCTCTCTCTCTCTCTCTCTCTCTCTCTAAAATCCTCGCTTATCTTCCATTGACACCCCCAGTTTCTTTTTCCACCCAAGAAAACCCACAAGAATAGAAACAAAGTTGGTAATTAACATCGCAAAACAGGCAAATTAGCAAACTACTTCTTCTTCTTCTCGGAAAGGAAGAACCGAACAAGAACCAAACACAAAAACACGACTCAAGACAGAAAGAATGAGCGACGGCGGCGATCGGAAACGTCGGTTAATACCGCCATGTTGCGCCTGCAGAGCTATTCGTCGGAGATGCTCACCCGACTGTCTTTTCCTGCAGTACTTCCCACAGGGCATGGAGGCCGAGTTCGCGGCGGTTCTCAGGTTCTTCGGCCGCACCAACTTCACCGAGAGAGTCGAGAGCGCGCGGGAGGCCGGTACTCCGGCAGAGCCAGCCGTCGTGGCAAATCGCCAACATTCCGCGGCCACCAGCCTCACCTTCGAGGCCCTCGCCCGCGCCTCGGACCCCGTCTTCGGCTGCTCCCGCATCATCTCCGACCTTCAGAGCTTCCTCGATTGCCTCGAGGCCGAACTCCAAATTGTGACCGACCGGCTCCAGCACTACCGCGGTGGTAGTGCTAAGGCACCGGACGACTCCGACACGGCGTCGACATCGGCTTCTGCTCCAGGCGCGGAGCCTAATTCTCCGGCCGAATCCGGTCCTCGGGAATGGGAGCCTCAAGAATTGCGACGATTTTATTATCGTGTTCCTGATGTCGAGCAGATTACGAAGG
>CM046377.1:56956985-56996473 GCA_025413485.1 Ficus microcarpa | reverse complement strand
CCCCATTTTTCACTATTCTTCATTTTTTTTATCCGTTTCTCTCTCTTCCTCAATCTCCATACCCATTTTCATCTACATCAAAGGAGACTTCACTCTTCAAGGAGCACGAAATTGGGAATCTCTCACTCTTCATCAACATCAAGGTAACCAATTTGTGCCTCCCTTTGATATTTTTGGCAGTATTGGTATTGTGGAAGATGTGGGTTATTTGGGAGCTTGATAGGTTGGTTTGTTTGATGTGAAAAGTGGAAGATTTTGATTGTTTTGAGTATTATATTGTGGGTTATTAGTTTGATTTTGTGGAGGTGATTAGCATTTGTGGTTTGGTTGTTTGAGGCTTGGTTATTGTTGGTTTGATTGTTTGCGGAGGTGTTTGAGGTTTGGACGTGGTTTGGTTGTTTGGTTGTATTGTGGGTAAATTGTGCTTTCTGATAGTGTAAATTATTTGGTAATTGGCGTTTGTGTAAAAAAAAAAAAAAAAAAAAAAAAAACAAAAAACAAAAAGTAAAAAAAAATGCCGGTGAAATCCGTTGCCAAAAGACAAAGGGGTGAGAGTTCCAAAATTAAAGATGCCGGGCCTAGTTTGAATGTCTTTGTTTCAGTGGCCGCAGAGGAGCAATACAATAATTTCAATAAAAATAGAGCTTGCATCCGAGAAAGGGGTTTCTCTCTCTCAAATAACCCAACTTTCGCTCTTATTCATGAAACCATCCAAACCCGTGGATGGGCGACGTATTGTCCCCCCCAAAGGACGGATCTATGACACTCGTGCAGCAATTCTATGTAAACGCCGAGGAGCATCGAAACCATAAAACGAAGGTTCGTGGCATAGTAGTGAGGTTCGATGAAGAGACCATCAACCGGCATCTTGGCCTTGTGGCGCTGGAAGGGGACAAACTTGCCAGTTATACCAAAAGGGCTGACATGCAGCAGGTCATGGACACTATTTGTTTCAAATGAACTCAATGGAATATTGCCAATGGTGTTCAGGCATCTTTTGATTCCAAATATCTAGAGAAGAACATGAAGGTGTGGTTCAACTTCATCAATGCAAGATTGTACCCGACAACGCATGTATCTGAATGTTGAAGAGAGAGAGCTTTAGCTCTTTTTGCCATTGCTACGAGAATGAGAATCAATGTCGGGGCAATTATCAACGCCGTTATTCTCCACGCTGCCAACATCAACAATGTTGCATTGCCATTTCCATCATTACTCATTGCATTGTTTGAGAAGGCAGGAATCAACATGACGGACAATTCTGTTTGCAGATCCATCCGAGCCCTTGATCACAATGGCATAGTTCGCATTTGGAATAACCAGTCGGAAGAGGGAGAGAACGAAGCAAGACCTTCAAGAGCGTCGGCTTAGCGAAGAAGTAAAGCCTCAATCTCGGACCTTCATGAGATGTATCAGCATCATGACGAGCGCCTCGATGATATTCAATCTCAACTTGCTTATGATCATCAATGGCATCTAGAGCATGCAGAATATCAAGCCTCTTGTTTCAACACCATGGAAAAAATGTTCCAACATTTCGGCTTTAGTTCAGAACAAGATATGACTGGATTCCCTTAGATGCCGCCTTTCCCCGACTGCCTCCCCAGCCTTATTAGCGAGCCTCACAGCCACAAGGGGCTAACCAAACCAACATTCAAGGAGACGATGTGTAGGAGGCGAGACATCATGTCTTGCCTCCCAAGTAAGTGTTCTCATTTCTTAAACATTGCGGACAATGTTTTACTTTAAGTTTAGGGTGAGATACTTAGTTGGTCTTTTTGTTCTTATTGTTCGGTCTTATTGTTGTTTTGATACCCGGTTGCCCATGATTTCTATGGTTTGTGTTTTTTGTTTGTAATCTTCTTTGTGGTTTGTGTGTTAATTGTTTCTTTTTATGTTATTATTTTTGTTTTTTGTGTTGGAAAAAAAATTGGTGAGTTTTTGTTGGCAAAAGATGACCATGAATCGATGATAGTAACAACTACAATTGTTCTCTTGAGGTCGTTTGTAACGTCTTTCAATTGTGATTTCTGTGTGCTTGATACTCATGCTAGCTAGAGACACTCTTGACTCTTAATCACTTGAGCACCAAAAATCTTAGCCACTCACTCTTTTTAAATAACTAGAGAACATTTATGTATTTAGCTAAGTTCATGGTCTATCAAGGGCTCTAGAACCCAATTTGGTGAAACTCAAGGCGAAATCCTAGGTTAGGTAACATGGAGAAATGATTTAGGCAAAGTTTTTTTGGACCGTTTGAGCCGTTCTAGCCAACCTTTTGGAAATTATCCCTTGTTGTTCCCTTTTTAGCCTTTAAGCCAATTTGTTCTTCACCCACACTAGTATAACCTAACCAAGTAAAGAATTCACCAAACACTTGACCCATCACTTTAGGCACAAAATGCATTCCTCATTGTATTCGAGTGTATTTTGGTTCAACATGAGCTTGGGATTGGAGTTTGGATCATTCTTTACTGGTTGTATTTTATCTGTTTTCATTGTTACTTAAATTCAAAAAAAAAAAAAACCCCAAGTATTCATGTAAATAAATAAGTTTGGGGGTGTAATAAAAAATAAAAAAAAAACAGAGAGAAAGAAAAGAAAAGAAAAGAAAAGAAAAGGAGAAAAAGACATAAAAAGTTTTGAGTTGTTTGCTTTTATATCGCTTTTATGGAATGAAATGGTGATTGATTGATTTAATGCAAAATTGGGGATTTTGGGGTTTTCCATTAAATGTTTGTGAAGTTTGTGAGGTGCAATGCGTGCTTAGGGTGATCTGAGCTTAAAAATTTCCTTTTTCACCTACCGTTTACCTTAGCCTTACGTTACAAGCCGTATAAAGTCCTATTGATCTCCAGTGTTACGCTAACCTACATTAGTGGAGAGCAACACTAAATTGGGCCTATGGTAGTTCTTAAGTTCATCATTTAGTGATAAGTCCATGAACTTCCTTAATGCATAAATCAATCTGGTGTTTGATCAGTTGGGTGGTTTTGGTCTTCACACACACACACGAGAGTCTTTAGTGGATTTGTGCTAGTATTAAGTGTTGAAATTCTAGATAATCACAATGGTTGATTTTCCTTTCGAGCTTAAGACATTTGTAGATTTTGAGGTAAAATTCATGGTCATCAATTTTGTTGCTTAAACTCACACTGTGTTTTTATTGTTCTCTTAGTTTTTTGTTTGTTTTGTTTTTGCTCGAGAACTAGCAAAATTCTAAGTTTGTGGTGTTTGATATAATGATTTTATCGATCTTTATTCTTAGGCATTTTGTTGGTTTTTGAGCACTTGTTGTTATAAGTCCGCAATGTTATAAATTTGAATGAATACGTGCAAAACGAAATATGGAACCATCTAGTTGTTCCTTCTAAATCATGCCTTCTCTCATTTTTTTTATTTTATAAAAGAAAAACAAAATTAACCAAATGAGAGTCTTTATTCATAAATGATTTAGTTAAAAAAAAAAAAAGAAATGCTATAGCATTGAATTACATCTAACACCATACAATGATAGGTTTTTTTCCATGAGAATGATCGCAAACAATAGAGGAACAATTAGAAAAAGTTATGGAATGACCGATTGGTCGTTCCTTTCTATTTTAAAAATAAGAATAATACTGGAACAACTAGGAACAGCTATTGTAATTCTACACGGTCGTTCGGAACTTACGTTGGTCGTTCCATCTGAATCATCTTCAACCTTCATCCAACAAATCCATTTATTTTTTCCACAAAATTTGATTTTTAGGCTAGTCTAGTTTGGTGAATGAGTTTAAATTTTTCATTCCAATTTTTGTTTTTTTTTTTTCTAAAAGTTAATAACAATTATAACTAACTCAAACTTAAAAATTTTAACTTAAATCGTTTCATCAAACAGATATACATATACACTTCCAAATAAGCCTCTAAACAACTATCTTATAAACAATATTTAAAGTGATTATAAATCTTCAAAAAATTATAAATCTTCGAGACGTTTTTCTCTAATTTCTTCTTTCTCCTCCTTGGTTGTCGTTCTCCTCCTCTGTTGGTAAATGGTAATGGGAGGCTCTCTAATTTCTTCTTTCTCCTTCTCCTTGGTTGTCGTTCTCCTCCTCTATTGGTGGCCATTTTAATTAAAATAGTCTTATCTATTTTTATTTTAAAGATTTGCTAATTAAAAATTTTTGGACAAATAAGAGAGAGTGAATAGATTATTTAGCAAAAACCTCCATTTTCCAATAGATTATTTAGCAATTCCAATAGATTATTTTGCTAATTCAGCAAAAAAAAAAAAAAAAAAGACTCTTATTATAAAATTTTTTTGATTGAAAAGCCACTGCATCCCTCCACACACACACACACATGCATGTATACATATTCACATGTTTTTTAATACGGGTTTTCAGATATTGCCATGAAAAAATGGGCTGAAGAATGGCGACACTGTCTTGTCCAGGTCTGGTTCTTCAACTACCCCTAAACTACCCTTACACGGTCCTCCTCCCCCCCGTATAATGATAACTTTTTTTTTTTTTTTTACTGTTATTTATCTTTGAAGATAAAACACTAATATTTATCACTTGAGTTGACTGTGCTTTCTTGACTCTCAGCTCTGACTATCATATGTCACATGGGTCTACTATCTGTTCTATTCCTTGCTCTCTTCAGGCTTCCTTCTGATCATATATTTATATATATTCTGCTGTTTTAGAACTCACAAGGAGGTTGCGCCTGTGGCTTCCTCTGCTTTGAGTTCTTTTCTCTCTCTTTGTTTTGCTTCTGCACATCTGCATTGACTTATACGCGACCCCGTCGTCACAATCTGAGTTTGCTTCTTCTTCTTCGTGTTATTAGTTTTAGGGAGTTTGGCTGGAAATGATATACACAAATTATCAACATGTGATGCACTATTAATATAGCTCATTATAAACTGTTGCATTTCCTTCTCTCTTAGGAAAAAACGTACGTTTTTTTAGGTCTTTGTGCATGCGTGTGTTTGTCTCTGTCGATGGAGATTTGGAACGAAGACTACTGCTTGGCATACTGAATATATTAATGTCAAGTAATGTCGTCAAGGGTTTCATTTGGCATGGATTAAAATTTTGCTTCAAAATTAAACAACGATCTTTGGACTTTTTACTCCCAAAGGCCAAAACCATAAATTTTTTTCCCCGTCAATACACACACACATATATAATTTTAACATTGGTTGTCCTCTTCGGTACGTTAGTACTACCCCCAATGCCTCCTAAATCATAATATATTCATCCCCAAAAAAACCCAAGTATTCATGTAAATAAATTAGTTTGGGGGTGTAGGTCTATGAGGTGCAAGGCGTGCTTAGGGTGATTTCAGTTTAAAAATTTCCTTTTTCACCCATCCTTTACCATAGCCTTACGTTACAAGCCGTACAAAGTTCTATTAATCTACAATGTTACGCTTTAACCTACATTAGTGGAGAGCAACACTAAATTGGGCCTATGGTAGTTTTTAAGTTCGCGATAAGTCCATGAACTTTCTTAATGCATAAATCAATCTGATGTTTGATCGGTTGGATAGTTTGGATCTTCACACACACACACACACGCGAGAGTCTTGAGTGGATTTGTGCTAGTATTAAGTGTTGAAATTCTCATAATAGTTGATTTTCCTTTCGAGCTTTAAGACATTTGTAGATTTTAAGGTAAAATTCAGGTCGTCAATTTTGTTATTTAAACTCACACTGTGTAATACGCACAAAACGGAAGAACAACCACAAAATGGAAGAACGACCACAAAATTATTATGGAGCGACCTTCTCTCATTTTTTTTAATATAAAAAAAAAACAAAATTAAAATTGGACAAAGTTGGGAGGGGGGGGGGGGATCAAAGAAACACGTGTATAAGGGAAAAACAAAGTTCACAGGCACTTACATACATCCAATTCGCTTATTTTTTTTATTTAAAAAAGCAAAAGATATTTTGCTATCTGGAGTTTATTTTAATTTTTATTTTGCTATTTGGAGAAAACTCCACTCCAAAACCAGTGTTCTAAGGCACTGAAGCACTGAAGGCACTGTAACTCCTTAGGTCATTAGATATTTGGTTTTAGGGTTCTGAGACATAATGTTATTGCTTATTGTATGGATTTTTGATCACTGTAACTCCTTAGATATTTGGTTTTAGGGTTTTTACATAATGTTATTGCTTCTTTAATAACGTGTTTTGTTTTTTTTTTTTTCATATAAAAAAAAAATGTAACATAGAACTGTTGAATAAAATATGGGCCACCGAATAAAAATATGGCCGGGCCCTTCACAGGCACACTTTACATACATCCAATTTTGCTTTATTTTAATTTTAATTTGCTATTTGGAGAAAACTTCACTCCAAAACTCCACTCCAAAACCAGTGTTCTGGCAAGGAGTCATGGTTTTACTGAGACTAATGTTATTAGATATTTGGTTTTAGGGTTTTGTTGATCGGGCCGAAGGCACTGTAACTCCTTAGGTCAGATATTTGTTTTGTTTACTGAGACTCATTGTTGATCACTGTAACTCATAGATATTTGTGGTATAAAAAATATGGTAACATTTACCACTGTACCATGAAAATATGGGCCGGAGGCCGGCCCCTTCCCTCGCCCCGGTGAGAAGTGACAGGTTTTTGGGTTTTTTCATCATATTCCTCCTCCATATTTGTGGTATAAATATTTCATTTACCCTTTGATGAAAGGGTGGGTAGAAAATATTGGCCCGTCCCCCTTCCCTCATTATTTTCCGGTCACTGGATGAATAAAAAAAATTATGGTAAATGGGCCACCCAATAAAATATGGGCCGGAGGACCCTTTCGCACGAATTCACGACGAGCACGAATTCACGACGAGCACCCCTTCCCTTTCACCCTTTCCCTTTCACCGGTGAGAAGTGGCAGGTAGGAAGGGAGGATGAGGAGATATTATATCCCGAGGAGAATTACCCTTTTATCCCTTATGGGTCCCACCTTAAGGTCCCACCTTTAGGGAAGAGGTTTTCATACATATTATATCCCTCAGATTCTTCATATCCCTCCTCCCATATTTTCCTTTTTTATCCCTTATGGGTCCCACCTTAAGGTCCCACCTTTAGGTTTTTATGAAGGAGATATTCTCATATTCTTCATATCCCTCACCCCTTGTATCCCTTATGGGTCCCACCTTAAGGTCCCACCTTTAAGGGTAGAAGGGTCCCACCAAGGAGGAGAAGGTAATTTAGGTAATTTACGTGCATGTATATTTTTATATTTTTCTAGCTCTTTTATTCAACGACTGTTTGAACATAAGCTTAAGCTTATCTTTGAGTTTTTGCCAATTCTTACGACAGTTTGAACAAAGTTTGAACCTATTATTATTAAGCTTTTCCGGTCGCTCGTCGTCAAAATTTTACCAAGAGAAGGAGGCCCGGAAGGTAATTTACGTGCATGTATATTTTTCTAGCTCTTTTATTCGTAGATTCTTTTTACGACAGTTTGATATAAGCTTATCTTTGAGTTTTTGCCATATGTGTTGAATTCTTATTTGAACAAACCTATTATTATTATTTTAGTGGAATCAACCGACTTCCGCAATGGCACTACAAATGCTTGCCCAAGCCGCTGAGCTGGTGGACATGGGTGGCCGCTCCTTGAAGCTTATTATTGAGAAGGAACTGTTCAAAAGCGATGTGGATAAGGCCCAGAATCGGCTTTCAATGCCGTTGAATCAGATTATTTCCGACGACGATTTTCTCAACCAAGATGAGAAGATGAGATCAACCGAAAACGGCGTCGTTGTGGGGTTCATCGGTCCGCGTCGTGAAGAAACGACCATGGTGTTGAAGAAGTGGAACTACACGACCAGCAGTTCTTACGTGCTCATCAACAACTGGTACGAGATTGCCATGAATAATGGGCTGAAGAAGGGCGACACTGTCCAGGTCTGGTTCTTCAGGGTCGACAACCGTCCTTGGTTTGCCTTGGTGAAGGTCTAACTTCCATAGACCTTTTTTTAACGGCCCAACAACGGTCCCCCCTATTTCCTTTTTTTTTTTTTTTTTTTCTTCTTCACTTCACGTGTTTTGTGTTGTTATCTGCATCGATTCGGTTTGAATATGTACTATTGCAATTCTTACACTATGTTTGATTAGAGAGAGAGAGAAAATAAGAGAGAGAGAAAATTAGAGGGAGAGAAAAGTTAATAGTGCATTTTTATTTTTATCTTTTTCAAGTACGTGTGTGTAAGCAGATTTATATTTATATGCAGTGTTTTCCCAAAAAGGCCCTAAATTCCTGGTCTAGCCCGTTCTTTCTGTACATTTATTGATTAAGGAAAGGGGGCCGAATCCAGTCGCGGAGGCCGCGGCCCCCGGGGGGGGGGGGGAGGCCGGAGGGGGCCTAACCCAGTCGCCGGGGGGGAGGTCGGAGAGGGTCGAACCCAGTTGGGAGGGGCGGGGAGGCCAGAGAGGGCCAGTCGCCGGGGGTGAGGCCGGAGAGAGGGCGCCAAACCCAGTCGCGGGAAGGGGGGCCGAACCCCGTAGCCGGGGGGAGTCCGGAGAGGGCCGAACCCAGTCGCGGAAAGGGGGTGGCGAACGGGGGCAATTTTTATATTTGTTTTTATGTAGCTTGTTAGTAGTTATATAATTTCGCTTAATATTCTACCTTCCGCACGGCGTTCATGGTTATAAGTCCCTGCTTCTAAAAAAAAATTCTACAATTCCCTGATTTGAAAATACTTTAAAATTTAATTTTTTACATTTAAAATACCCAAACTACCCTTGAATTTAAAAAGGTAATTACCAAGTGGGCAGTCGACTTTTTAATTTTAATTCATGTGCCTTTCTTTTTAAGGGTAATCTGGACATTTATGGTCAAAATTAAGGATTGACCAAGGATACAAAATTTATCTATTAAGCCTAATTTGATGGTATAAATGGGAGTGTTAAGTGTAAAATGGTATGTGTGAATAGAACCATATATATATATATAGGACATTGGTGGTTAGCAGGTTTGATGGGGGCTAAGTGAATTGGAGGGCAGAAAAAATCCTCCATAGTCCCAAGCTGGTGGGTTTGAGGCCGGTGAGATTGATGGTTTGATGGGCTTTTTTTTTTTTTTTTTTGGGTGACTTTTTTTAAAGGGTAAGATCATGGTAAAACTCTTTTTATATACTTCATCGGTAGAATTCATTTTTAAATCATTAAGATATAATCAAACAGTTGAGTCATTGATTGTGCATGATAGTTATACTGCACCTTATCAGTATAGACTAAAAAAATTAAAAAATAATATATAAAAAATAAATTAAAAAAAACTAAAACACCTTCCAATGGCGACCCAGTCCCCCCCCCCCAACCTTCCACTGATGAAGGTGAATTTTTTAAAATTTCTTTTTTTTAATTATTATTTAATTTCTTAGTCAAATGCTACTGGAAGATAAAGTGTATGATATTTACCATGCACAAGTAACATCTCAGCTATTTGATTATATCTGAACAGTTTAAAAATAAACTTTACCGATAGGATGTATAAAAAGAGTTATACCACATAGTCTCCCTTTTCTTAAAAGACTTTAAATATTGAGGGCTTAATACTTTCTATTATTAACCGATTTTATGCGCATTAATAAAGTTATTACTTTTCTTACCCAATTGTCGTAATCAATCACAAATTATCTCGGACATATAAATATAAGAGATGTGTATGTAACGAAATAAATTAAAAAAATTTTGGTCGTTCTTGTTCTTCCGCTGCCAAAGTAGGGTCCAAAACCAAAACCAAAACCAAAACATAACATATAAATGTAATAATTATTACGATTCCTTAACTTTGAAAGTTCAAATAGGTGGGAAAACATGAAAAAGAAATAAAAATAGAAAATCACTACACTGTCACTTATCTCTCTTTCTTTCTTTCTTATTTATTTATTTATTTATTTATTTCACAATCACCCTAAGGCTAGGAATAATGATTTTAGACCATGACAGGATATGTTGTTTCTTTGATTTGGTTAGCACACAAATAAGACAACCATATTTACAGATACATGAAGATATTATCGTAATAAAATCGAAGGTCAAAAAAAAAAAAAAAAAAACCTGAGATAAACAATGAACTAATTAACCATGACAACAACTCGAATTTCCGCCCTGATCAACCCACCTCCTCTTCGGCTTCGATTTCGATTATTTCCTCCATTTTATTTCTATTTTGTTTTGTGATGTGTAGTTTCACTAAAAATGTGTTATATGATGTTTATAATGTTTAAGTTAAATTTTATTACAAGTTTTAAACTCTATTCAGAAGAGTTTTTGTCATAAGTCATATTTTTTAGTTTTGAAAGGAAGTACTTTTAGAGATTAAAAACTCTTCTGATAGATCATTTAAACACTTTCAGATGTTGCTTTTAGACCTAAGGAGCCAAAAGTAGAAACGCCCTAGGCTTGGTTGCAATGACCTTTGACCTACTCCTATGCCTTAAAATTTTTCTTGCCCCATTGCTGCTCTTTGATGAATCCTTGCCATTGGATCTGACATGTATAGAACAAAAAAGTCAAACTAAATTACAATTGGAGGGTTCACATTTAGGTCCCATTTTAAGACTCAATTTGTTTCTCTTCTATTTTTAAAATACTCTAACTTTAAAAATTCATGCCATAACTTTCTTGTTTAGAAAAAAAATGAGATGATTCTTTTTTCTTACAATGATGACAAACAAAACAATTTTTTTTGCATTATTTTTTATATTATGGTTCATTTTCAAAAATCCTCCCTCCAAACATATATTTCTTACTCAACATCTAAAACTCTATCTTCAAAAATCCTCCAAAGAGGCCCTTGAAGTCTCACAATTCGAAATTGTGGGACTACAGAAGTTCTAGAAAAAAAATGTCTTAACCAAATATTCACTTTTTAAGTTTTTTTTTTTTTTAGATAATAATCTGTACTTAAAAAGGCTTCATTTTTTCTTTTCCGCATGAAATTACTTCATAATTTATTTTTTCTGAAAACTTTATAAATTATTTGTTGCAGTTGTTTTCATTTAACTATTTTGCTGAGTACAGATATTAGTCGTATGGCACTTATGCGCTAAAAATTACCTTAAATAATGTCGATCCTTTTTATGCAAAAAATAACGCGTTTGCTTCTGTAATTATATGATTATTATATTATTCTGTGAAATAAAAAAATCATGCTAGTAATGCCAAAGGCTGAACTTTTTTCTACGAAGCATGAAGTTACCTTTTTTTTTTTCTTTGTTTTTTTTTTTTTAAAGCTAAAATCCAGAATATAATTTTAGTAAAATTGTCCAACTAGTAAAACTGTTAAGAATTAGATAACAACGGATGGTAGATTATTTTGGCTTGATTTCTTGTGTCTCTTTTTATTATATCAGTTCTTACTCTGTTTCCTCTTTATCACTCAATTTGTGATTTTTGTTGCTTTACTATTACACTTTGAGTATGTATGCTTGAGAAATAGGGAAAAAATATAAATATATATTTTCTTACACTCAAGCAAATGTCACCGAATGTACAAATCTTGGAAAGAATTGTATATAATTTGATTATACGTGATAAAAGTTTGGAAGGCTTTGAATTCACATGAGCCTCAAAGGGGTTTCAAATATTCGAAGAGTGGCTATTTTACAAGAGCATTCAAAAAATTTAATGTAACTAAGATTTCAAGTCTAAAGCTTTGATACAAAATTGAAAAATAGGAAATTTTTTTTTCTCATTCACATATATTATAAGAATTAGTGCATTAATATATTTATATTGAGAAATTATTTAATAAATTGGGTGTACTATGTTCATCGTTATACTTATCATACACCCATCCAAAATATATAACATTTGGAAGGGTTTTTATACCAACTTTTGAAAAAAAATCAAAATAAAAAATTGTTTTTCCTTCCTACTTTAGCCATCTACTGTTTGACAACAGACATGCATGTGTCAGCAAAAACAAAAAAACAAAAAAAAAATAGAGACTGTTCAAACAAAGCTTAAACTTGAAACAACAACAATTTCCTCCAGTCTGGACAGGCTTTCATTTCCCAATATTCAAATTTCTTTCCATCAACTTTTACCCAAAAAAATTTCTACTCGTCTGATCAATCAGATCTACAGATACAATTGAGGCTTTTCTGATCCTGAAAGCAGCTTCTTCTTTAGAGGATACCTTCCATTTGAGAATCTTAAAAAATTTTGATTTAACGTTCTATTGTTTTGATTGAAAAGCCACTGCATCCCTCCATACATACACATACACACACACACATGCATGTATACATATTCACATGTTTTTCAGTATGTGTATATATGTAATACGGGTTTTCAGATCAATCTTGAACTCAAAGGAGTTTTTCGAATATAAGAATTTGAACAAACCTATCTCTGTCTTTGGGTTTTTCTTCTCCATTCTTAATTTTTCTGAATATGATCCGAAGCAGGACACCGAAGGCCCGGAAAACTGCCTTTACTTGGAGTACTGATTTAGGTAGTGTACTACGTCTATTTGGACAAAGAAGAGCAAGTGCACCAGACATGTCCAGCAGAGAGCTGGAGGGTCTAATCCGGGACAAGGGTGGTTAGGCCTTGAAGCTTGTTATTGAGAAGAAACAATACAAAACCCGATGTGGATAGGGGACAGTATCGGCTTTCATTGCCGTTGAAGCAGATTCTCTCCAATGATTTTCTCAACCGAGATGAGAAGATGGTTCTGAACAGATCAACCAAAAAACGCGGGCTCAAGAATGGTGTCGTTGTTGGGTTCATCGGTCCTTGTCGTGAAGAAACGACAATGGTGTTGAAGAAGAGGAACTTCACTCGCAGCGGTAGTTCTTAAATGCTGATCAAGAACTGGCACAAGATTGCCATGAAAAATGGGCCGAAGAAGGCCGACTATGTCCAGGTCTGGTTCTTCAGGGTCAATAAATGTCCTTGTTTTGTCTTGCTGAAGCCTTGATACGGCCCAAGCCTGCTAATCTCAATAATACAGAGCCTTTTTAACGGCCCAACAAAGAAGCCGTGTTGGAGTAAAAGCATGTATTCTATTCCCTACACTACCCTTACACGGAGCCCCTTCCCCCCGGTACAATGATAAACTGTTTCCTTTTTTTTTTTTTGGGATAAAACACAGGAGTTTGTTTGTGGCTAATATTTATCTGAGTAGTTGCTCGAGTTGACTGTGCTTTCTTAACTCTCAGCAGGGAGGGTTCAATTTCTGAATCTGACCATCGTATGTTTTTGTTTTTTTGTTGTTTTTTTTTTTCTTTCAGAACTGATTCAAATGGGTCTACAATCTGTCCTATTCCTTGTCCTCTTCAGGCTTCCAAGAAAAAGCTAAAATTCTGATAATATATTTAGAAATATTCTGCTGTTTTAGAACTCACACAACTAGACCAGCAAAAGGCCTGAGTTGAACGAGGCTCTCAAACGGTTCCGCCCGTAGCTTCGTCTGCTTTGAGTTTTTCTTGTTTCCTTTTTCTTTCTTTTTGTTCTCTCCTTGTTTTGCTTCCGCACATCTGCGTGGACCTATACGCGACCTCGTCGTCACGATCTGAGTTAGGTTTGCTTCTTCTTCTTCTTCGTGTTTTTTTATCTCTTGTTAAATATCTGCATCGATTAGTTTTAGAGAGTTTGGCTGGAAATGATATACACAAATTATCAATTGAGATATTGACCAAACAAAGTTCTGTTAATTGATTCTGTTCATGATTTGATGCTGATGCACTATTAATTAATTAATCATGCATTTCATGACTTTTGATTTGTTTATTTTCTGTCCAATTGGTTAACTTGGAAAGACAGTTGACATGCGTTTAGAGACAAGGGGTTAAGTTGAATTCTCACTTTTTTTTTTTGGGGAAATTCAAAGTTATCCTTAAATTTGATCAAAATTTGAGAAATGCCCCTCCAAAATATAAACTTAGAAACCATCCCTATGTTTTTTTTAATCATCTAATAAATATTCCTCGTATTGAATTCAGCTCAAACACGATGATCATTATTAAAAAAAAAAAAAAAAAAAAAACAAAAAAAGATCAAAATAGAATTAGTTCCCTTACCCAGAGCCATTTATGTTATTTTGATAAAATTTTCGGAGATACCATTTTAGTTTTTCTCTTTTTTTTTTTTTTTTTTTTTTTTTCCTCCTTCCCCTCCCCTTTCTATCGACCAAACTTGATTTTTTGTTATGAAACTCATAATCAGGTCAAGATGATGAAGATTGACTTAATTAGGGATGTTTGTTTCACCTTCAACTATCTGAAACATTTGTTAAACGCCATTCAAATGGATCTTTTAACAATTGAAATTGTTAGATCACCCGCAATGGCCATGGTTAAGGCCCTAGCGTGCACAAGGCTGTGGCCAAGCTAATGTATTGAAAAAAGGGGCTCAGCATTCGGATAGTGGAACAGTGGAACCGTTGGAAATGAACATTTTAGGCAAAATTTAGAATTGGCCCCCTCCAAAATTTTGACTAGTTTTATATATTTGCGACAATAGCATTTAGGGGCCATTTGGATTTTTAACTTAAATGATTGTTTTTAACATCTATTTGACTAAATTCAATTACTTTCATTCAAATGATTTTCTTGGTTGTGAAAATCTAAATGTCAGTTTGAATGACAATTCAAATGCTTATATTCAAAGTTTTTTTCAAATTCTTTTATCCGAAATTTGCCTAAAATGGTCATTTTCACTATTTTCACCATCTAAAAGTTGCATCCCTTTCTAGATTGTCAAACAACAATTTAAATAGTCCATTCAAATGACGCCATACAAATGAGTCAGAACGGGAAAAATAAACACCCGCTAAGTCTTTTGAGGGATCCTAGAGGTCGAATACAAGTGGAAAAGGAGTTGTTCAGATGGGTCATGTACCTTAGACGAGGATCTATACTACAGGTATGTGCAAAACTCAGAGGTGACATCAGAATGTTGTTAGCTAGCATGGTTGATGTTTCTCAGCATCTACATATAACATTCTTTGCCGGTTTTAGGCATTGGCTTGGCGTTTGCCACTTTTCTTACTGGTATGTTGTTCTTTTGGTTATTTTCACATGAAAGATGAATGGCAGTTCTAAAAAATATTCACTTGCTGATGCTATTTGCTGTCATGACAAACTTTAATTCTATTTGGTTGACTAAAACACGTACAAGCTTTAGTAAAGAGAGAACTGCAAAATCGATTGATCTTGAAAAGTGTTGCCTATTAATTTTACTTTGGAAACAGTTAGTCTAAGAAGAGTCTTTTCAAGTTGCTTTTTAATATCTTTTTCCTCGAACGTTTTGTACACTTCATAGGGACAATTTACATCTGTCACTCATTTTGGGTTGGGCATTGGGATTCAACCCGAATCTTTATATCTCGCAAAATAATAGGTCTCACTAGACCCATTTAATTAGGATTCATATTAGATCTACCTAAAATGAGACATCAAAATTTCGTCCAGTTAGATTGAATGACATTTTTCTTTAGATTTTTACAAAAATGCATGCAATGTAGATAATGTAGTGAATAGATTTTTCATGAGACTCATAGTACTGATACATCATTAGTAGTACGGTGTTTATCATTGCTCCTTTTTTTTTTTTTCCCCTTTTTTCCTTTTTATAGTAAATGATCTTTCATTGATTAAAAATCAGTTAGAAACGGTGCAAGGACAAGAGGTCCTTAAAAAATTGACAGAAAAGTAGGAAAAAAAGTGAAAAAGTAAAGAGAGAGAGAGAGAGAGAGAGAGAATACAAAAATTGGCAGAAACACAACAATAAAGAGAAAGGAAAGTCAATTACCATTTTGGGGAGCAATTCTTCTGGCTTTTCAAACAAGTCCACTCTCTATTTTGCTGTCCGAAAAAATTCTAGCATTTCTTTCCAACTAAATCATTCGAAACAGACAAATTACAATACTATTAATTAGACATGACTTTAGCCATCTAATTGATCTGAAATTGATAGGTTTCTCCAAAAACATTGGATTAGCGCTACAATTTACATAGCAAGCAATACATGAACCTTATGCTGAAACTTGGAGATTTAAGTCAGACCCCTTTATTCTGTTTTCTTCTTCTTTTATTTTCTCGCTCCCTCTCTTTCTCGCTCTCTGTCTACATGTCTGGTCACATCTTAGTTAATTAACCAAGTGTGATGATTCTTGTTGCTGCTAATTTAGACTGTATATGATCACTTGTGTTTATTTATTAGAATGCTTAAACATATCATATTTACTACTAGTTTCTGATTGAACGATTTTAAAGCATGCTTATTAAATCGTAAAGAAATATAATGAGAAAAGTAATAAGATTAGAAAATAAAATAATAAAATAGAAAGGAGGATAATTGATTTTATTTTTTGTATGTACTTTTTTATTAAATGATATTGGAATTCAGTCCTGTCTGATTGAATGACGTTTTTTTTCTTAGATTTTTACAAAAAATGCATGTAATGTAGATAACGTAGTGATAGGTTTTTCATGAGACTCATAGTACTGATGCATCATTAGTAGTACGGTGTGTTATCATTTATTTTTTTGTTAATTTATTCATTCTACAAACGAGCTTTTGCTTGTTTATCTGGACATAATGGATAATGTAGAACCATTCGTCCCTTTTTTTTTCTTTTTTTTTTTTGCTTTGTATAGTAAATGACCTTTCATTGATTAAAAATCAGTTAGAAAGGGAGGAAGGACAAGAGGTCCTTAAAAAATTGCAGAAAAGTAAGAAAAAAGTTAAAAAAAAAAAAGTAGAGAGAGAGAGAGAGAATACAAAAATGGGCAGAAACACAACAATAAAGAGAAAGAAAAGTCAATTACCATTTTAGGGAGCAATTCTTTTGACTTTTCAAACAAGTCCACTCTCTCTATCTTGCTAACCGAAAAATTGTAGTATTTCTTTCCAACCAAATTATTAAGTGTGATGATTCTTGTTGCTGCTAATTTAGACTGTATATGATCACTTGTGTTTATTTATTAGAATGCTTAAACATATCATATGTTCTACTAGTTTCTGATAGAATGATTTTAAAGCGCGTTTATTAAACTGCAAAGAAATATAATAGGAAAAGTAATGGGATTAGAAAGTAAAATAATGAAATAAGAAGGAGAATCACTGATTCTATTTTTAGTGTTTATTTGCCTATTAGATAGTGTAAATAGAAACAATGGAAAGTAAAATAATGAAATAGGAAGGAGGATCATTGATTCTATTTTTAGTGTTTATTTGCCTATTAGATGGTGTAAATGGAAACAATTTCATTCTCTTTATAGTGTTTACTAACCTTTGTAATGTTAATCTAATTAACGCAATTACTAAAATATCTTTTTACATAATAAAAGAAACATTAGCACATGAAAACTTGGTATATGAATAATTAATGGAATCAACATCAAGGGGATGTAATGATTGGTATTCCTTTTCTTCATTCCGTATATGGTGTGAGGCTCATTATATTCTCATTTCTTATTTTATAAGTAACATATGATTAAGTGGGGAAGAGAATGATTAATCACTTTCCCTTTTCCTTTAATGCAAAGTAAATATGCCCTTAATGTACTTCAACTGAAAAACAGATAGGCTCAAGAGGTAAATAGAGTTTATTTGAACAATTTGTACCCTTTCTAAAGCTCAATATAAACTGTTGCATTTCCTTCTCCCTGAGGAAAAAACTTACATTTTTTAGGTCTTTGTGCATGCGTGTGTTTGTCGCTGTCGATTGAGATTTGGAATGAAAACTACTGCTTGGCATACTGAATGTCAAGTTATCAGGTAGTAATGTCAACAAGGGTTTCATTAGGCATGGATTAAAATTTTGCTTCAAAATTAAACAATTTATTCCTGGATTACATAGATGTTCACTTAGAATATGTGTGTCCAAACTGATACTAGCTAGGATCTGTTGAACTTTTTACTCCCAAAGGCCAAAACCATAAAATTTTTTTTTTCCGTCAACACACACGCACATATAGAATTTTAGCATTGGTTGTAGGCAACGCTTTGTCCTCTTCGGTACGTTAGGTTCCTCTACTAGTACTACCTCTCCAATGCCTCCTAAATCATCTTATATGAATATCCCCATTGATAAAGCGAAGCCCTATTTTTGGTAATGGCAATAATAGGAGTCTTATATATATACCATATAGAATGTTGTTGCAATTCTTTGTTTTAGTATATTGTTTTATTTTTATTTTTTAAATGAAAACACTTTCAAGTTTCAAATCTGGGAACTCCCGGAGCTAACCCCCATCAAGGGTAACAGAAATATTCCTTCGTCTTCTGAGTATGGAATTTCATCTTAGTGGCTAAAAGACTAAACTAGCTAGCATATTTATAGACGTGATCCTCTTCACTGTACAAAGAGCATCTTTGTTCTTTGCTCACTTACACATATGCACATGAAGGACGGAAAATTGTATAGCTATAATTGATGCAGGTTGAAAAGGACATCTTTGTCCGTTGCAACTTGCAAGCACAACTCAAATTACGTCGGACGGAATAAATTCAACGTTTCTTTGGAGAGCGCGCGCACACATACACACATATATATAAATCTTAGTTGATCATGCATTGGAGAGAGAATATATTTCTTTCCTACACTTTTTTAAACACAAGTATAATAGAATATACATAGATACAGTAAGCGAATGAAAGTGACTAGGAGATGAACTTCCAAAAAAAAAAAAAAAAAGAGGTGAGTTATTTTATAATCTTAGTTGATCATGCATTGGAGAAAAAAGATATTTCTTTCCTGCACTTTTTCATACACAAGTATAATAGAATATACGTAGATACAGTAACCGAATGAAAGTGACTAGGAGGTGAACTTAAAAAAAAATAAAAATAAAAATGAAAAGGAGGTGAGTTATTGTCTTATAAAAAGAAAACCATGGAGTGTCCTGCCGATCAAACGGCAAACAATGGAGCAGTTTGAGAAGTACTTGACAGAGAACGATGAAAGGAGAAAGTTTTCGGTCCCGGCAGAGTGGCTAAGAATACTACCGGAGTTTGGGGAAGGCCACGAGGTGGTGGTTAGGGCTATAGATGGGAAAGGCTTCTACTGGGAGTTCTACTGTGTCATTAGGAGGAGAGGACGTTACAAGAAGCCTGTTTTTCAGTATCTAGCTAGGATGGCTCAAATTCGTCAACCAGAAAGGGCTCAAAGTTGGAGACAAGATCGTTCTTTGTGAGGAAGAAGATCTTTTCAGGGGAACAAAGTACAGAATTAGAGCTCAAAAGTGCATTGGAGTAGGTCTCTGGGTTGATGTCTAGCTTCAAACTAACAAATCGGTACTAAAATATTATATAGCCGAGTATATGATGTGAATTCTGTATTGCTTTAATCTTCAGTTTGAATATGTAGTATTGCAATTCCTTACACTATGTTTTGATAAGGGAGAAAGAAAAATATGAGGGGGAGAAAAAATGATAGAGAGAGAAAATTAGATGGAGAGAAAAGTTGTTATTTTATCAATTTCTCTCCGCCCTGTAAAGTGCAAATTTAGTTGAAATTATTAACAACCAACACTTACACATACCTGTTTGAGCGCAACTAACCAAATCAATACACAAGTCCGGTTTTTTGTGATTTTCTATATAATCACATAAAACCCAGTAGCCGGGGGGAAGGCCGGAGAGGGCCAAACTCAGTCGTGGGATGGGGGGCCGAAGATATATAAGTTGTTTTGTTTTGTTTTTTTTTTTTAAAGTATGTTTAGGTTCATGGTAATTATTATGTCCCGAATAGATTTTTGACACTCCTTGTACTTTTATTATGTCGGCTGCTAACTGATGCTGAATCTACAGTTTTTTTTTTTTTTTTTTTTTTTAATTTAATAGTAGATTTGGTTTTTGGAGAAATTAAATAACATATGTTGACAGCAAATACTTTTTTATAACTAAATTTATAATTGTAAAGTTAATTTTCTCAAGTTGTGTTGCCGTCGGCGCCTTATCAATTTTAATCACATAACAGAACCACGTTCACCGCATAGATTTGGTTCCACTAATTAATAATTCTCAAATCCATTGGCTTGACTTTTGAAACTAGTATATGTATGGTTTGCTACATTATTTAGTGATTTCCTTTTCTGCTTTCTGTTAATAAAAGTTATATCCTTATGAGGCGACTTGAAAAATAGTAATGTTAGACATATCCTGATTGGATCACTAGAAGAAATACATATAATGGAATGTTATGTTTATAATAACAATTTGGGTTTTGTTTTGGTTCAACTGAAGAAGCTCTTGCTGATACAGTGTTGATGTAGCCGTGATTATTATCCAAATTATAGCTGGATAAACGCTAAGGTAGCAACTGGCTGGTTTTTTGTCGTGTTGCTCATTTTTAGTTTAATATTTATATTGTTTGCCTGTAGTATCTGATGTCATGGATTTTTGTTTGATTTTGGAATTGAGATCTGGAGTTATGACATATTATTTCCATTAACTTTCATTGTCAGAAGTAGATTCTACAACAAAGGTTAGAATTTTTTTTTTCCTTTTCTTTTTCTTTTTAATGTTATCGTATTTGGAATTTTTGCCTTTGTTTCTTGATATGCATTGACAAGTGTTTTTTTTTTTTATTGCCAATTTTGGTTTTAAATAGATTTTTGGAATTCTAATATGTTTAAGTGATATAGGGAAAATTTGGATTGCTGATTTGTTATAGTATTTGAGGTTTAGAGATAGTAATACTAAATATATGCGAATATTACAATTTTGACACTATTATTTGAGATTAAATTAGTGTATTTGATTAGTGCTATAATCCAACTTTACAAATTTGTTTACTTGTAGCTTTTAGAAATAAGAAGCTACACAATTCAAGATTTGGATGTGGTTTGAGACAAATGAGCAGAAGAATTGATGCAATTCATTAGTTGAACTATTAAACTAGCAATTTTTGTTTTTCTATTTTTAGGAGAGATTCAGACTTTAATACATTAATTATGTAAATATTATTATATTGTTTGAATTGACATATATGATATTAAAGTACGCAGAGTGTTTAAGGTGATTTGACTAAACAATTAAGTTAAAAATATAACAGAAGAGAAAATATATTTACATAGAGTTAACAAGGAAAAATTACATGAATGAAAAGATTAATTTATTGGCCGATCGATTAAGTTGTTGATGACGTCAATATCATGATATAGGCCTTCGCTCAAAGAGAGGGAGCGGACAAAGAGAGATGCTTTGGCCTTCAAAAAGAAAATAAGTCGTTTTCGAGCCGTAAGTTTTGACTACAAACCATACAATAAATTGTAGACAGCCAAAAAAAAAAAAGAAAAAACATATCTTGTGCGAAACAAAATGCAATATATTTGCCTTCATATATAAATGATCAATTTGGAATTTTCTTTTCGGGCTGTCGCATGTTTTGCCCAAAGCTTAATCCTTCCTCGAAAGAATAAAAAAATTTTACAAGAAAGATATCAATTAATAAAGTTTTAGAGGATCCCCAAAAGGAAAATAAAAGCTTAATTGAGAAATTTTCCGTTTCTGGACTTATTTAAGCAGCAGAAAAGGACCAGATACAAGCAAGATATATATATATATATATATATATTGACACACACACACCTACATTGCCAATAATTCACAACTAACATTAACTGTCTGCTAGCCAAGAAGAATTAACTGAACGTGACGGCGCAGCAGTTTGAGAAGCACTTGACTCCTAATGATATAACTATAACAAGAAAGTTTTCAGTTCCGACAGCGTGGCTCGACGCAATGCCGGAGTTTGGAGAAGGCCGCCAAGGAGTCCTGCTTAGGGCGGTCGATGGGGTCGGTTTCGGTTGGCAGTTCATCTGTGCAGTCCGCAACGGAAGATACAAAAAGCCTGTCCTTAATGTTGCTGAGTGGGGCAGATTTGTTAGCGCCAAAAGCCTCAACGCAGGAGATAAGATCATTTTCTATAAGGAGGAAAATGAGTTCAGTTGGAGTCAGTACCGATTTCGGGCTCAGAAACTTGATGTCTATGGCAACTGGGTCGATGTCCAGTTTGCTCTGGATTACCAAATCTTGTTAAGGTTTTTTCTCTTGGTTTGATGTTTTTTCCCCCTATTATATATATATAATATATATATAAAATATGTACGAGAATATATACATATATATATAATATGTACGAGATCGTGGTGGCTATACCAATCTCTAATGTTTAGCGTATTGAGTCTTGAATTAAGTCGCAGCGCGCATTGTCCCCCAGACCACAAAATGGTGAGTGAAAGAAAGTGGAGTTTTTTTTTTTTTTTTTTTTTTTTTTTTTTTTTTTTTTTTAATACCTATGTAATATTTACGAGATTGTTGCGGCCACACCCATCTCTAATATTCTGAGTTTACATCATCTTAATATGTCTATTAATTTTATGACTCTGTAGTCTTTCTTTTTTTTTTTTTTTTTGGTCACTGAATAATTTAAACGTCAAATGGAATGTTTCATGGATGTTCCAACCAGTTTGTGCCTGTCAAAATCTAAAGGAAACCGATTTATAAAGCTTAAATATATATATATATATATATGAACATTGTCAGTTAGCAAATAATCTGATAATGCCTACAAGTAGATGGAATTGATCATCAAAACTTTGGAGAGTGCAAATCTAATACCTTGATTCAAAATCACATGCTCTTCTAGAAGGTTAAATTTGTGAAGAGATTGAGATTGATAAGTGATTGAGTTTCTATATTAAAAATTCAATAAATTACGTGGAGTGACATAATACCATTATATGTCTCTTATTATTGTTACACTTTTATAATATGAGACTCAGGTTTTTTTTTTATTCTTAACAAAAATTTTATATTTTGACAATTATAATAGATTCATTCATTTCATTTGAATTCATGATCGATTTAGTACAAATTAAAATCATGGAACAAAACCTCGTAGCAACCATGCCGACCTATAGCACGATATGCGACATCAGATTAAGAGCAACATGCTAATCTTCAAATTTGCCAAGCTCAATGATAAAATGAGCAATCTTACTCTCAGAAACTGACATGTCACATTCTCATTTGGTCTTAATAAAATTAAACTGGACACATGCACTGGAAGAAATTCAGAAAGCTTGCAAACTTATAATATTTCATCTAAAGTTCAAAAAAAAAAAAAAAAAAAAAAAAAAAAAAAAAAACTCGTCCCTTTTTATGTGATTCAGTCCATTGATCTTTCAAAATCTTGCACAACATTGAATTGTCTCATATGGTAGGAAAAAAAATTAAAAACCAAGAAAACGCCGGAGAGGCCAGTCCAACTGACGGTACTCGAGTTCTGGCATGCTGATGCGGTCGTGCCGTGAAGAAATAACAGCGAAAGAATTTGAAGTCGTAGTGAAGATGAGTTATTTTCGACACGATATGCACTTCTTTTTTAATTTTCAGTCATTCTTTTTTTGTTCTCGCCATCAAAAAGAAATAGAAATAAAGGAAGTAGACAAAGAAAAGGCCACCAAAGGCCACAAACCCTCAAATTTCGACAACACTATCAAAATTCGATATGTCGTGTGAAATTCTTTTTAATTTTTATTCGAAAGTAATAAGAAAACGAAGTTACCTTTTATTCTCTGTTAAAAAAAAAAAAAAAAAAAAAAAAAAAAAAAAAAAAAACCCTACTCAATGATTCATCAATAATCATATATATAACCTTAAAATATTCACATGGATCCATTGACAAAGTTATCTGTTGGGAAAAACACTCATATACCCAAAGCGTAACAGAAGAATAAACTCAAATAAAAATGAAGAGGAAACAAAAAATGTACGTAATTTGATAAAATTATCTACGTCTACAGAGAATGGAGAATAAATTCACTATCAACTTTAAGATTATACACTCACCTAACTTTCTCAACCACTTTCTATCCAAAGCCCCTTGTATACTTTATCTATCTATCTCCTCATTCTTTCTCAGAAAGAATACACATTAATTGTTTTTACCATACGTAACTTTTAATACAATACACCTATTTGTAGGCTCTCAATAAGACACAAATTTAACACTTTTCTAAACTCACAAAATAAACTTACCCAAAAATTATTTTGAGTGATAAACATTACACACCCACCTTATACTAGAAAAATATTTATTGCGTCCGCGCGCCACTTAAAAATTAAACAATATTGCCGTGTCTCTATTTATTTGAAAACTTTTTTATTGTGACAGAACTTTAAAAACAATATAGCTGTATCTCCCACTTTTGTTACAAATGAAAGTATTGAAAAATAGTGCTAAATTTGAAATTAAATTTTCAGAAATGCTATTTTTGAAATTAACCCTTAATATATACGTCGTTGTTTTTTATTTTTTTTATTTTTTTTATTTTGAAGTTTAACAACGGAAAATATGCAAAAAGGTCAAATATAGAGGAAAATTTTAACTTTGTTTCGAAAAGCCACGAAATGGAAGACGATGGTTTCGGATGTAGGTAGGAATGCGGGCTTGTTTAAAGTCCACTTAAATATTGTAGGAGTTCAAACGTTGCAATTTCTTTGGTTGGAAGAAGAAAGTTTCGGACATATAGTGAGAGCTCTAATATAGCAATATTTCAGGTAGGATTTTCTTTGAAATCATCAATATCTATATCAAAAACGGTTCATATATATATATATATATATATATCTTAATTTTTTGACTTATGAGCGATGAGATTTGGAATATATATAAATTCACAAATCCACGTTAGAGATGATACTCTAATTTTTCTTTTTAAAATAATTTTATTAAATATTCATTAAATCTAAGGAGGAAAACATCATAACACCTTGAAATTGTTGGGAGTGTGTGAATAAAAGTTCCTAATTGACTGTTTGTTTGACATAACTTTTACTTTTAGTTAATAGAAGAAAAAAAAAAAAACTGTAGCTTTTCAATAAATATTTGGCAATCACATTTTCAAAAGAGCTTTTAAAGTCAAAATGACTTTAACGTTTTTTAATAAGTGATAAAAATATTTAAATAAAGTTTATAATGTTTAACTTAAACTCTGATATAAGTTTTAAAATCTATTCAGAAGAGTTTTTTCTGGAAGTCATAATTTTTTACTTTGACAGAAAGTTCTCCTATAGACTTGAAACTCTTTTAGTAGATAATCCGAACAGTTATAGAAGCAGTTTTTAAACTTAAGAAGCCAATAGCAACTTCTAGTAAGCTCTTTCAAACACACTCTAAACATGAAATTATGAGTGAATTTAAAAGAAGTTTGACCACTACTTTTGATTAGATTAACCTAATTTTAGGATGGAACCCTAAATTTGCAGCAACACTTCAACTCCAAAAAAATCCAACAAAATAGGAGGAACCATGTTGACGTTCAAGGTACCCGCAAAAAGTCCATGAATCACACAAATTTAAAAATTATTACACCAATATGAAACAAAAATTTGATACTAGATAATATTACACAAAAATTAAATTAAAATTTGTATCATATGTTGGTCAATAAAGAGAAATTTGTATCATATTGATTAATAGAAGAAAAAAAGATGACTATTTGTGCTCACTTGGCGAGATCACGAGAACGAAACTTAAAAGTTTCTAACTTAAAAAGAAGAAGGAAAGAAAAATACCCGGTAGAATTTATAACTCATTGCAGATTAATTAGCCAAAAAGAAAAGAAAAGAAAAGAAAAGTGCTGTGACAGATCTTCCTATTCTAGTCTGGGTCATCGTGCCTACGGCACTTTGTGCTTATAAGTTTTCTTAAAGGTTATTGGCAATCAAAATATATATATATATATATATATATTTGCTTAATAGGACAACAAAAAAATAAGTTAAAAATACATGTCTAAATTTTTTCTAAAAAGATAAACATGCAGTTTGACAAAACAATGAATATATTCTAAAATATTTAAATTCACTCGGTTATTGAATAATAGCGTATTAGATTGAAAATCGATTTCTTCAGGATACTATCATAATTAATTATTTGTTCAAATAATCTATTAGTGTTTTTCTCCTCGTTTTGAAATTAATAATTTTGTATCAAAAATCCAAATGAAGGGAGAAAAAACCAGTCCCACAGTTTACATTTAGAATATTAAAATTTGCATTCTAACAATAAAAGTGGCTTTAAAAAATTAATCTCTTCAGAAATTATAGAAAATTGTAGTTTATTTTGGTGCTTTCAAATAGAACACTGAAGATATTTTATTTCCAATTTTTGATATTTGACTTTCTAACGTATTTCTATTTCTCAGTTTTAATCTATAATGGCAATACACTATAGGATTTTATCAAATATATTCACCTTATACAAGATATATTTTTTAAAAAAGATAAAAGCTTAGTTGAATTCACTATCCAATATAAAGATATATATCTATAATAGGACAAAAGCATATAATCTAAATCAATAATGCTATATGTTGTATATCCCTCTTGTATTTATTTTGTAGATTATAAATATAGTAGATGTACAAGGCATAGACGAAGTTAGCTAAAAACAAATTAGTTTGAGGTGTGAGAACTTAATTAAATAAGCCAAATGTATTTCCTATAGATCATTAGATTTTTAGTTTAAGTAAAAAAGGAACAAGTTTAAATCATTAGATTAAAAAGGTTGAAGAACGAAACTGCAAAACTCATCACCACTTCTATATGAAGTTAGAGATATAGGACAGGAGTATCCTCAAAATTAGACAGAAAATTAATCCTAAATATATTACATATATGTGTGTAGTATATCTGGAAAGAGAAGCTAAAGTCTTGGAAAAAATAAAAGTCAAATTTATTAGTCCAACTTTACTAGTGTTCCGGAATGTATGGGAGTTGTTGCCGGTTACATGAACAATATTAGGAAATATTAGTGATATTTAATATCATTTATTAATAGAGGATAAATCTCATAATATATGGCCCACTAATAGAGTCCACCACTTTATTAATATAATATTTAACATCATTGATATTCTAAAGTATTTTTCGGTCACATGTATCATTGATGTTTGGTGTTACTTTGCTCGGCAAAACATCCTATTCTTTTCTTTTACACGTGAATAAATTTGCAAGAAACTCTACAGTAGCTCCTACTTATTTGGAATCTGAAATCTAAAATCTTAAACTCTCCCTTCACACCAGTCAAAGCAAGCTAGTCATAGCCGCAGAGAGACAGGAGAACCTTACTAGCTGATATAATATTATTTTGAACCGTCAAATTACTTTATAAATATATTAGAATTAAAAAAAGAATTACAATTTAACTGATTTAACAAAGATTTAACGATAAAAAAAATTGTATTCTTCCAGTAAGACAAAATTAAAACGTTTATGGGTTTTTTCTATTGACCGTTAATGTTTATAAATGTTAGATTTGGACAAAATCCTGTTAAAGCGTGGTGATTTTTTTTTTTTTGGGGAACATATTCCATTTCTATTCAAGATTACTTTTATTGGATTTGGCTGGAAAATTTTCTTTCTTGTATTGCAAGCCTTGCAGTGCTGATATGGCTAGTTGTTGAGTTATGCAATCCATTTTTCCATAAAACCAAAAAGAATACTAAAAAGAGAAAAAAAAAATTTTGGGTCAAAAAAAGACGGCTAACTTTGTGTTCTTTTTGGGGGTGAGGTAAAGTTATGTGTGTCTGTGCTCTTAGCTTAGCCACAAAAAGTGGTTTTGCATAGGTTTAGTGGCTGTTTATAATGTCACTGTCTACAGACTACTAATTTGAACACTATTTAAAAAAAAAAATTTAACGGAATTTTCTCTCCTAAAAATTTGAATCCACCTTTTATATTTCTGATCCTCACGGACCATTAGTCTTATATTCAATGCCTCATTTGAAATGGAAATTGTAACTTTCTTATAGATGGATCATGTAACACACTAATTTAGCTTTATTTGTAACTAAAGGAAAATTGTAAGGTAAGAAAGGATTTTGATTTTCTCTTCAGTTGTTTGGTATGAGAAAGTGGAAAGAAAATCATTTTACTTTCTCATGTTTGGTATTGAAAGTAAAACCAAAGGAATAGAAAAATTGCTATTACAAAATTACTATTATACCCTTACATAATCAACCATATTTTTGTGTAAAAAAAGTTAAAATAAAAACATGATTTTACTAAAAATGTACTCCATTAAAGACAAATCAAATTTTAACAAAAATTCTTGCAACCTATTAGCATATATGTATAAAACGAATTTCATAATAAAACAATAAAAAAATAATTATATTAAATAAAAAATTAAGAAAATCAGACAAGCATCTGCAAAGCTAAAAAAAAAAGGGGGGGGGGGGGGGGGGGAACGAAACTTAAACTCAAGAAAAACTATCAAGCTTAGAGAAAGCAAATTATCCTATTCATGTACCAACATATTAGCACTCCTGGAAACAAACAAAAGTGAACCATTGCAAATATCAAAGAAGACCAAATACCAGGGAAGATAGAGCCTCCAAAGAGGAAAATATATATATATATATATCTACATATATATATGTACATGTATTTGCGAATGGCATCTAGCCAAGCACAATCAAACAAAGGGAGAAGCAGTCATGGATGCTAACATACGAGCAAGAATATTTATCCGACATATATGTATATAACCACAACAAAAACACATTCAAAATACAACATAAAATTTTACTTATATACGGCGTATACATACATCAACCACTTGTCAAAGCTTCAAACACAACAAAAATAGTAGCTTCTTAGCGTACATCCACTGCTATACATATTACATAAATGGTCTTATTTATTGGCCAGAATTTTGATAGATGACAAGGGTAATTGAGTAATTTCATTTTATTATGTTGTTCTCAAAGTTTTTCCTTACAAAATCCTTTCACATTGGGGAAGATATATTTTGTGGGTCCCACCTTCTAATTATTCCTTCTACTTCTCCATTTCATTCAAATTTCCTTCCTATCAAACACCCCTAATTATCCTTTTCTATCCTTAAATTCCTCCTACATTTTCTTTCCGTCCTCTTTTCTATCCTACCAAACATAACGTGGAGATAGGAGATTTGAATTATACATCTTTTGATGATTTCAGAGTTGTGATTATTATTAGATGTCACTAGGTACATTTAGTGACTTGTTTATTGCTACAACATAACTGCCAAAAAAAAAAAACAAAACAAAACAAAAAAAACAAAACCAAAAACAAATCATAAAAACAAAACAAAACAAAAAAAGACAATTATTCTTGTTGTTGCAAAAAATTAGAATTTTGATTGCTGTGTACCCTTTTTTTTTTAAGGGTTGTTGGGGGTCTTTTTTTCTTTTTTTTTGTTTTTTTTTTTGTTTTTATAATTTCGGGTTTTGATACTTTTTCAATGCCCTTGTTTCTTTTTATTAACATGTAATATGATGTTTAAAAAATATATTTTGTCTCACAAAGAGTCTTCTCCAATCTGCAAATATATTTCTTTTTTAGTGACTTGCTTATTGCTAAGATATAACTGCAAAAATAAATAAATAAATAAATAAAATAAAATAAAAAACAAAACGAAACAAAAACAAAAACAAAGACAAAACAAAACAAAAAAACAAAACAAAGAAAAAAAGACAATTATTCTTGTTGTTGCAAAATAATAATAATAATAATAATAATAATAATAATAATAATAATTTATATTTGATTAGATTTTTAATTGCTGTGTACCTTTTTTTTTTTTTAAGGGTTGTTCGAGGTTTTTTTTTCTTGGGTTTTTTTGTTTTTTTTCTTGTTTTGTTTTCTTGTTTTTTTTTTTTTTATTTATAAATTTCGGGTTTCGATACTTTTTCAGTACCCATGTTTCTATTTTATTAACATGTAATATATGTTGTTTCAAAAATATATTTTGTCTCACAACGAGTCTTCTCCAATCTGCCGGTGAGCGATGGTTGAGGGAGTTGCTTTTCTTCTTGCTGTATATTAGTATAATTTCGGAGGAATATATATATACATATATATATATATATATAGATGAGTATGTTGTCCAACGGACGGCCGGGCATCCGGCAGAGGGGAGGGAGGGAGAGATAACATAAAAAGTTGTAACATAGTTCTCCTTCTCTCCAATCAGGACCTTTCATTTTCGCATCCAATGACTCCAAAGGGGCTGCTGTTCTTGTCTGATAAAGGAGATGTCGGACAGGAGAGTAGATATATATATATACACACATATATATTTATGGAAGTTTTATTTAAAAGGGGAAAAAAGAGGACTTTGCTCTGTTCTATTATGCACGTAGACTTGATTCTCTTAATATCAGTTTATGTAGGTCCCACCTTAAAGTTTTCTTTGTAAAGATTAAGCTGTGCCATGTAAGCGGAGTCATGCGGAGCTATAATTATTCCGGAGCCAGTTAGCATCCTTGATGGTTTAAAACATATACTGTGGAGTAGATTACCTTTTTTTTTTTTCTTCTTGTTTTTTTTCTTTTTTCTTTTCCAGGATATATATCATATGATTTCCGGATTTTTAGGACCAAGACAGCTATAATTTATCTTTTTTTCACTTTTTGTTTCAAAACGCACCCATGATTTAATACTCTACAATCTTTTTTAATGCACCAATGAGTTGTGTACTTTTGTGAATAAAATCTGAGTCCAATCTTTTGAGAACAAAAATAAGTCTTTCTGTCTCGTTAATAGATCCCAAGATTTCCCACATGATAAAATAGACAAATGATGAAAGAAATGAGAAAAGATATGATATCAATTATAAGCTTTTTTTTTCTTAATAAAAAAAAATATTAAAGACAACGTAACATATGGTACAATATTTAGGTAGTTGAAGATTTCTAGTAAACTAGTGAATAGCGGTTAATGTTTTTTATTTGTATTTTTTTCCCCTTTGGTTTCTCACGGCCATTGAACCTCTATGCCTTTTTCTTTTGGATATGGTTATAATCTGAATATCGGTTTTCGTTAATGGGTTCATGATATTGATAGAGAAAAAACAAAAAACAAACAAAATCAAAGTAAATAAAAACCTAATCTAAAATCAAAGTTAAATAAATACCAAAATAAAATCCAACTGTACAATTGTTGAAGTCAAATTTCGTATCTCATTTTTCACTGTACATGTGTCAATTCGAATCGCCTGACTACTAAATAAACAAGTCAGAATGACTCCCCAACAAGTAAAATCAACTCACTAAAGCGGTAGTCTCACAGAGATCTTGTAACCTTCTTTGGTGAGGTTTGCATCGGTATGTAATGCCCAAACTTTTAACTAATATTCTTATTACAAATAACACGTTAGAAATCAATAAGGATAGCATGATTATATTATACTTAATTAATTTTAATGTTAGTTGAGTTATTTTAATAGGTTAACTCGATAAGGACTCGATGGGCAAGAATGAGTTCATACTATCTAATGAAAAGCTTTATGTAATATTTTATTTTAATTTCATGATTTGATGAATGATATGATGATGATGTGATGTATTCTATGTTATAATGTGTGAAATTAAGTATATTAGGAATATTATAAGTTTCCTTAATCTTTCATTTTTCAACAAAAGACCTATTTTACATCACGTTAATTTTCAACTCATTCATGAACCTTTCAACGTCCAAAATTATTTTTGTAATTTAGAAACTTATAGAGCATTCCGTAAGCTTTCCAACTTGTTCAAATCCAATATCGGAGTAAGAAATTATGACTAGTATACCATTCGGATAACTACTAGTTATCAACCAGTTTATCATGTGTGAGTATAGGTGCAAAAATTTAAGAAGTTAATGTAACTTTTTTCTTTTTCTCCTACACATTTTCAAGCAATCGATATTTCACGATCAAGCGTGTGGTACTATTTGTAGTAGTGGTCCTTATATATCATATTAACAATCGAAAGATGGTCGAAAGAAAAAATCTCTATTTGACAGGACTTTTTCCTATATCTTTGAATTTCATTGGACCCAGAAATGATACATTAGAAGAATCTTTTGGGTCTTCCTTTTTCTCCTTCACATTTTCACACCCTAATGACACCATCCACCACCAATTAAGAGACAATTAAATAAACAATTGTATCCCAATTAATCCCAAATTAAACTCTTAATTTTAAAAGTAGTATAAGTCAATAGAACTATTTTCAACTTTTGCTCTCTACCTCTATCTAACTCTATTCTCCCTTTCTCTCTCACTCTTCCATTCTCTCATGTGTTCAAGAATACCACAAGAAAACTCCATTGAGTAGCCACTGAACCTAATCTCTTAATCCCTTGGTATTTTTCAATTTTTGGAGCTGAAATAAAAGATTTGTCGAGGTATGATTTCTTCCATCTTTCATATGTGTTTTGGGATTTTATTAGGGAGGAATTGAGTAATTTCTTTATGGTTGTTTTGTGTTTGGTTGAAGGATGATGAGAAGGGAGGGCATGAACGTGTATTTGAGGGAGGTTGTATGGTTGATTGATGATATTTTATTATTTAAGAATATGTTAGGTTTTTATTGGTAGAATAGTTTCATTGATTAGAGAATTTTAGGGTTAAGTTTTTCATCTCTTATTTATGATATTGTTGGAGTGGTGATTTAATGATTTTATGTGTTAGAAATATGCCTTGGAGCTATATTTTGTGTGTAACTGAGTCATGTACGTTTTGATGATGATTTCATATTTTTTATGAATTTTTTTTTTGTAAAATTTTCGGATTTGGACAAACGGACTCCGTTTTTAGCACAATTTGCACCATTGGAAGGCTTTGAATGTCTCATTTTATTTGAAATTGGTTTCATATTCTTTGGGGATTTATATGAATTTTTAGGATTTTGCAAAGGGGCAGAGGTCTCACTGCCAGTTTTTATAAAGTTTTATGATAAGAATTTAAAACTGATTTTGAGAGTCCAAACGTGCTCTGTTTTTAACGAATTAGGTATTTTTAGAAAGTTGCAAATGTCTATTTTCTTTTGACACTAGTTTTAGGGCATTTGGAGTCCTATACGAATTCTTATCATTTTTCAAAGAGATAGAGGTTTAACTGTCAATTTTTGTAAAGTTTTATAATTTTGTGTAATTATTGGATTTTTGTATTTTGATGTTATTAGATAATGAAACAGGCCTTTTAGGCACTCTTTTAGGCTCCATTTAGGGACATATTTGGAGACAGTGTTTTAGAGAATGAAGATGATTTGAGTTTTGGAAATATAAGTTTGGTGAAAATAAACTGTTTAGAGTGAAAAAAATATAAAAAGCTAAAAATGTGTTCAAAAAAAAAAATAGTAATATAGATCTTGTTTCGTTTCTCTTGAAATTCTATGGAATTTAAAAAAAAAAAAAAATCTCATTTCGACTTAAAATGATAAAGTTATGAATTTTTAAAGTTTAAGGTTTTCTAAAATATTTGAAAAAGTAAATAGTAAAATTGGAGGAAAAGTACAAAATAACTTTTGGAAACATAGTTTCTAAAAGCATCCTTGAACGGAGCCTTAATGTATGGATATGTTTAATGAATTATTATGGCCTTTTGATACTTTTATTGCATCTATTATTTATAACACGAATGATTCTAAAAGTGAGCACCCGAGACTTCTATTGTGCGTCACTATTAAGAAAATTTAGAAAGGTTAAGTAAGGCATTTCTTTAAGTATACTCTTACCTGCAACATGAATTAAAAAATTGAGAAATTTATATTTTTGATGTTGATGACAATGTTATGATGTTTTTAATGCTTCTATTATGATGACATTTTGATGAAACGTATTTATATGTAAATATATGTATTTTTATGTTTTAAAATAGTGTTGTACACGCTTAATGATAATGGTAACCAGTGAGTGGACTATTCATCATGGTTGGTTTGAGATTTGCTATCCCACTTTTTTTTGTGACTAACACGCTATGACGGAACAATGCCGAGCCTAATATATAACAATTTAAAGTTAAAATATTTTTTAAAAGATGTTTATATTTATGATGACGTTTATGATGAAGATGAAAAACAAAGAAAAATGTTTATTTAAATTTGTGAGATTTATGTGCTTTACTAAGCTCTTGCTTTTATAAGTTAAATTCATGTTGCAGATAAAGAAAAAGGGTAAGATGTACTAATGGAGAAGCTTGGAGCAGAAGCGAGATGCTGTGTAATGGAAAAACAGGGAAACGATCATGGATGACATGTTTTATTTTAAATAAAATTTTGAGACTTTGATTTAAGATTATTTTGATTAAAAGATCAATATGGATTTTCTTAAATTTATTTTGTGATATATATTTTAAAACTTATAATAATTATGTATTCTGATAAGAAAAAAAAATTTTCCTAGAATTTTCTGAAGTTTTCTAAATAAATTTTCTGACAAGTAAAGAATATTATTTCAAATTAATTTATTTTTTGCATATATTTATAAAAGATGAATGTTAAAAAGAGAAATCAACTATAACAGTACGTGAGTGGTCATTACAAAGTATCTCATGGAAAACAATTTACTTGGTAAGGCGGGAAAAATTTTGAGAATCCATTTAGCGATTGAGAAGAAGAAAAATTGGGAATTGTATGTGGAGTTATTTATTTATTTATTTATTATTATTATTATTATTTATCTATGTGTGGAGGAAAAGAATGTTTATTTTGTAAATATAGAGGAAATTTTATTAGAGTTCGACTAAGAATCATGTAAAAAAGGTTTAAAAAAATTAAAATATAATTGATCAAGGCAAAGCAAATATTGTTGCCCTTTTTTTTTTCGAAAGGGAAATTATCATTTAAATCAAAATTAGATACAAACACAATATTAAAGATGAAATAACCGTATGATATAAGAGAAATAACCCTCAACTAAGATTGATTTCATCAGTAAAATCTGATAAAGCTTAGTGAGGAGGACATAAGCTGAAATCCGATGACGGGAAAATTTCTCGAATTGCTCGGCAATTCTATAATTGATTATGTATAAAGCTCTCTTTAAAAAATTTTTACAATCGATGGAATATTCCGATTAATTAAGGGACAGTAACTCGTAGTACAGAGACTATAACAAACTCTATATAGCCTTAATACTAATGGAACCCATAGACATATATCGTTAGAAAACAACTTAAGCGAAACATATATACAAAAACAAACTGGAAGTGGGGGAACTACCTCTTTGATGACAAAACTAAAACTTGAACACAAAAACAAAAGCATTAATATAAAATAACATCACCCTGTAAAATTCTTGCCCCATATGGAACGACCACTTCACCACATGCCATAACTCAGAGAAAATCAATTGACTTGATTGGAGGTAAGAGATCACTGCATCAACCATTAGATCACCAATGTCTCATTGGGTCCCAAATTGCTGGAAGCTTGCCTGTTAGATCTGGTCAATAAATTCCTAATTAAGATCTTTCGACTTTATCCCCACCGAGATCATCAAACTACCGATCACTTTTGCCAACCACGAAAGCGGCGGTGGTGGAAGTTCCACACAAAAGAAAACTTTAGTTTATGAAAAATTTGAGAGAAAAAGAGGAAGAGAGAAAAATGGAAACCATATTATTTATCCATTTCCAAGAACATTAAAAGGTTTTTCTTGTTATTTTTTCTCACAATCTTATTTTATCATTTCTATACTGGGTTTTGCCTCTAAAATATCAAAGTAAATTAGGGTTCACGAGTGCCTTTATGAATTCAAAAGATATATATATTTTTTGAGCCTATGGACAACTTTTTTCACTTTTTTTTTTTTTCAGGGTAAAACTTGTCAAATATCAAGAAATATAGTTAATGATAAAATCTCAACGAGGATCCATATAAATATATGACTACTATAAGTATTATGGTAAATCGAAGGCCCATTTCGGGTCATATTCGGAAAATTATTTTCCAAAGTTTTTTTTTGGTCATTTTTCTCCAATTTTATTATTTACTTTTATAAACATTTTCAAAAAACTCCAATTTTAAAAATTTCATAATTTTATCATTTTAAGTTAAAATAAGATATATATATATATATTTTCCAAATTACATAGAATTTAAAAAAAAACGAAATAAAATTCATATTGCTAATTTTTTTCCGAATGCATTTCGAGTTTTTACATTTTTTCACTTCAAACAATTCATTTTTACCAAACACATATTTCCAAAACTCAAATAATCTTCAATATCCTAAACCGTCTTCAAAAATAATCCCAAACGACTAAAAATTACAATTAATTCTAACAGTTACACCCATCTCGTCACCATTTACCTATCTTAAGACCACTCAATAAACAACCAATGGTGGAGATCCATGATACGACACGAGGTCGAAATGCAAACAAAATGTTGTTTTTATATACTTAGTAATTCCTATATTTACTACAGTAAATATATTTCAAATTGAAGTAGTTAATAAAAAGAAATATATATATTTTTACTGTGACATACAGGCGAAATATAGTTTGGTTTGCAATTTTTTGTTTTGTGTATTACATGGATTTGCAGGTTAATTATAAAATTGCCTTTATGATAAATTGCTTTAATAAGACCTGCTTTCATTGATCTAAGACGTGGCTTACAATATATCATTGTACACAACAAAAGTGAGCTTTCTTCTTCTTCTTCTTTTTAGTGAATAAAAAAGTGAGCTTTCTCCCTTGCTGGATAAAATAAAAAGTGGCTTACCTTTGGTATAATAATAATAATAATAATAATAATAATAATATAAATGAAAAAGAAAAAGTGGCTTACTAGTTACCAATATTACAAAAATGTGGCTTACTATTTTGTCTTTTCTTTCTTGCTTAATTGTTCTATAATTTTTCCACGTCCAAAAACATCTATCTCGAATACATTTTAAAATTCTATATCATTTTTTATATCATAATTTATTTTTGACCAATATTTCAACCAAACATACATTTTAATTTCAATTTATAATATTCCAACTTCAATCATGCTTCCAAACAGACCTTTAACACAATTGTTTTTCAAAGAAAAAGTGGAAATGATCGTAAACACGAGGGAGAGTAGCTCAACCGAGCATGGGGTTAGTCAAGCGACATTTTTTAGCCACAACGACAGCTAAGTTAGAGAGAAAACGACATGCCGTTTCAAAGTAGACGACACGAAATCGGATCCTACTTTTACGTAACTTTTGTCCATTTGTAATAGACTCTATTTCTCAGTGGCTCTCTCTCCTTCGCTCTTTGAGCTTCGCATCTTCCGCCCTTGGCAACTCCAGTTCTCTCTGTTCTGAGATACTCTGTTCTCATTTCTTCCCAGGTTCACTTTTTTTCACCTTCAAACCTTCGCAATATCTCTTCATTTTTGCCATCTCTGTCCTTTCTCCCCCAAACCCTTAAATCCTCTGCTTCTCCTTTTCCCTCTTCTTTCGGCTTCAAGCGCTTAACTCCCATGGCGGATTTTCCTTCTCCCAAAGCCTCAGGTACGCCGGGACTATTCCTTTCTTTCATTTTGCGGGAATTCAATTTCATGAATTTCACACCTAAACGAACAAATCATTCCGAGAAACCAACTGTTTTTTTTGGGTTGAATTTAAGGGATTTTTTTTTTTTTTTTTGGGAGAGAAAGTCTGTGCGGATGAGACTGAGGGATGTGTGCAAAAGTGGCCGTTTATAGAGCATGTTTTTAATAATTCTCCCTAATTTTGTTGAATTTAAAAAGAAAAAAGGTCCCCTTTTTTAAACATTCGAAAATTAATAATTTACGTGATTGAAAATTGATAAATTAGGCGTAACTGGTAAAATCAATAATTAAAAAAGCAATGATGTACCAAATATCAATCAAGGATTTATCAAAGTTGATTTAAATGTAGGGCATTTACTTAAAAAGTAGGCTTTAAAAAGTGTCATCTACCTCAATTTCTCAGAGAGGTGAGGCTAATTGAACTTGCTGGTGGTTTCATAGTTAGGATAAAAATTCGACCCCGATTAAAGTATTACTGTTTGAGTGGATTTTACTGTAAGACCAGTAATTGATAAGTTATTTTGCGTTATTATTGCTCGTTTTCTTTTCAATGACTGGTTCAGATGTTTCTAGGGTAATTCATAATAAATAATTATATAAATTTATCTGATCTTAGTGCTAGACATTTTGAGATTTGATGATGTTCGGTAATGATTTATTTGTTTTTGGTTTCTTTTCAAATTTGATGGCTTATTAAGTTGATGAGGTTGTGATTTTTGACTTTACATTGTCTGTTCTTCTCCTTGTCTCACAACGAACGGGGCCGTACCATGTAATTTGGATGGTAAATGATGCTGTTGTGTCTTAAAGGTTGGATGTCTTTGTTTGATTAATCGGCTTCTATTGTTACGGCTATAAAGTTCACGTATTAGTAGCTATCCTCTTAAATTTTGTTACTGGTTTTTGTCTCTCAGACTCACGGTTGGCTTCTTCATGATTTTGTCTAATATTAAATTTTCTCGGCTTCGTTTAGTGCTGAAAGTGGCTCTGGTAGTGGAAAGGAAATACTGGTGCTGCATCTACTTGTGAAAGAAGATGATGTTAAGCTTCTTTTGGATCTTCAGCAAAGAATTTCTGGAGGTTAGTTTCCATAGATTTGGAAATCTAAGCAGATCAGTCATCAAATGCATACCGATAAGAACGAATATAAAGATTCTTGGACCTGATTTAAATTTTGTTTTGATTGTAAGGTTAGAATATTGTTGTTGTGCATGTGCTGTTTTAAAGTAATTGTTACATTCAGGCGAGGACCTTAGTGATCTTGCTGTCGAATACTCAATTTGTCCATCCAAAGATGAAGGCAGAATGCTTGGGTGGGTGAGGAAAGGGCAAATGGTATGCTGATAAATATCATGTTTTGTTAAAGGGGTGTCTATTGACACCCATTTTTTTGCTTTTCCCACCCCTCTACTTAAACCACCCATTACAAAGATTTTAAATTTTAATTATTACTTGGTACACCCCTTTTTTATTCCAAAAGAACCCTTAGAATCAAATTTTAATATTTATCCTTTTTTCACCCACCAAAACAAGCCCACTAAACCAATGTTAGTTTTTTGTCTCCTATATTTTCTCACTGACCAATCAAATCCCACGTTGTTTCGTTCTTTCTTTCCTTTTTTTTTTTTCTTTTTTTTTTTTTTTCCGATTACCATTGTCCATCATCTTTGTTTTTTGTTTTTTGTATTCCTTTGGAAAAATTACGGCAAGGTCATAAACATAAAAAAATAAAATAAAATAAAACTACAGCAACATAAATAACGACAAAGATATATTGGAACAAAACTACATACATAAAGCAACTTTAGCATATATCAACCAAAAAAAAAAAAAACACAACAACGATGGCTCTATGATCAACAACATGAAAAAGCGACATACACCCAACAGAACTGTAGATATTGTAGTATTCTACTAGAAAGAGATCAAAACATATTAAGTGAATTCAAAAAATAAGAAAAGTTGATGAAAAAATAGTAAACAAGCTAAAAACTAAGGTAAATAGCGTTTTTTTTTTTTTTTTTTTTTTAAATTTAAATAAGGGTGGGTGCAATGAGTTGTTTTTGTAAGCATTGTTGTGCGTATAAAGTAATTTTATCAGTGGACAATATAGTAATAAAATAATTTATAAAAAAATGAGTGAGAAAAGTAAA
>CM046377.1:56921868-56956885 GCA_025413485.1 Ficus microcarpa | reverse complement strand
TCTACATTGTCAAAAGAAGAAAGAAGGGTCGCACCAGCAAAGACGAAGGTAACTACCATTTCTTTTTCATGCGATAGTCTTTTGATTGAACAGAAACTCCAAAATTATAACACACTTCTGAACTGTCAGAATTCCATCAAATTATGTTAAACTTTCGTACTTTTTTTAAACTTTCGTACATTTGATTGACAGAGCTCTCAGGGATAGATATTACACCATTCACTTTCAGTTATGCCGAATTAAGAGCGGCTACAAATGATTTTAGCTCTGCTAATAAGTTAGGAGAGGGAGGATTTGGACCTGTCTACAAGGTAATTATTCTAAATCCTAGAAAAATGGTTACAAATTGATAGAAATATCCATAATAAATTGAGAATAAAGGTTTAGCATGTATCTACTTATGCCCGACAGGGAATCCTCGATGATGGAAGAACAATTGCGGTGAAGCAACTATCTTTAACATCTCACCAAGGCAATAACCAATTTGTGACTGAGATTGCTACAATATCCGCCGTGCAACATCGTAACTTGGTGAAATTGTATGGATGGTGCCTTGAGGGAGAACAGCGACTTCTGATTTACGAGTATCTAGAAAACAAAAGTCTTGATCAAGCGCTATTTGGTATGAGAACAATATCATTACTACTTGTGTGCGCGTTTTTGTGTCTTTATGTATGAATTTAAGCATTTACATCAGTATTTATGGCTGTCATGAGCAGGAAAGAATGACTTGAAGCTTAATTGGTCAACACGTTTTGATATTTGCTTGGGAGTAGCCAGAGGTCTAGCTTATCTTCACGAGGAGTCCCGCGTTCCGATTGTACATAGAGATGTGAAAGCCAGCAACATTTTACTTGATTCTAATCTCATTCCGAAGATATCAGATTTCGGTTTGGCCAAGCTTTTTGATGATAAAATGACCCACATAAGCACACGTATCGCTGGAACAATGTAAATTCTTGTCAATACTTTTAACACCTTAGTTTTGTTTTCAACTGGATATTTTGATTGCTCATGTTTATATTTCTTCTCTTTCGCGTTAAAATTTATCACTACGGTTGCTAATGATGCAGAGGGTATCTTGCACCGGAGTATGCCATGCGTGGACATCTTACGAAAAAAACAGACGTGTTCGCCTTTGGTATCTTAGCTCTAGAGATTGTCAGCGGTAGGCGAATTTCAGACTCCAACTTGGAAGGAAAGAAGATTTATCTTCTTGAATGGGTATGGAAAATTAATATTACATATTATTAAAAATAATATATATAGTTCCAAATCATGATTTTAAGAAGATTTTAATCACTAACTGACTCATAACGATATCTACATCGAACAAAGTGAAAATTGAAAACCCCGTTTGTGTTTTCATAAAAGTTGAATTATCCTTCTTTTGTTTAAGTTGCAAAATGCTCAAATTGTTGGCATGAAATCATGGGATACAAAACTTTTCTTAAGAGTTATTCAAACATTCAAAACGCAGTTTCTGGCACAAGAAGTCAGAAGTAGCTTTCAGTAAACAATGTCGAATAGACTAGCTTCGGTTTTTTTTTTTTTTTTTTTGGTGGTTGAATTGTCCTAAGTCACGTGATGCCATCTTAGTATTTCTTGGTTTGCTAGGCTTGGAACTTGTATGAACAGGACTGCGAAAGCGAATTAGTGGATTCGGAACTATCAGAAATCGACGATGAAGAAGTAAGAAGAGTCATAGGAGTAGCTCTTTTATGCACTCAAACGTTGCCAACGGAACGACCGTCTATGTCTCGAGTGGTGGCAATGCTTTCAGGAGATTTAGAGGTGAAGAGTGAAATTTCGAGGCCGGGTTACTTGGTTGACTGGACATCTGAAAACATAGGCAGCCTAAGTGATATTGAAACAAAAGGAATTGGAACTTCTAGCTCTTACAAGTCAATAACAAATACAGGCATGGAAGGAGATCCTTGAACACAATATCAATAGAGGAAAGGTGATATATGATTTTGGTGCACTTTGTATATCTTATAGTGGTGCAAAACATGTTTTTTCTTTTTTTTTTTTCACAAAATAAAATATATATACATATTTATATATAGAGTATATACTTTTTGATATATAAGGGAGAGAAAATATATCTACATCTATATACACATTTATATCTATATCTATGAAAATCTATGCATCTATATCTATATCTATGGAAGTGTAAACAATTAGTGACAGAGTCAGAATTTTTTTTTTCTTCTAACGGGCATGAGTCTAAACTAAAAAATTATTCGACTTTATGTTTTTTTTTTTTTTTCTTATGTAAACTTTATACTCTTATACTAAAGGAAAGGCCGTTTTCACTGTTCCTTCTACAGTAATCGGACGGATCTACCCTTGCTACAGTAGAATGACGCTTTTGCCCTTGCTTCCTTCTCTGTTGGTTGGGTCGTCCACAGTCAATGGACGGTTTTGTCCTTTGTTCTTTCTTTGTCTCTCGAAGTCCGTCTGTCTTTCCGTCTCTCTCTATTTCTACTTTTCTTTCCTTCATTATTTTTGATAGACAGCTACTACTGCACTCTCTTTCCTCTCTTGGACAACGTTCCACCATGCTCACTTCCTCTCTCTCTCTCTCTCTCTCTCTCTTTCTTCTTTCTCTGCCGCCCATTATGATGGTCTTTGTGTAGTCCCAAAGTTGTGTTATTTTATTTTATTTCCCCTTTTCTTTCATGCTTGCTTTCTCTCTCTCTCTCTCTCTCTCTCTCTTCTCTTTTCTCCAACCATTCAACCACCCATTGTGCTAACTTTGTGTAGTACAAAGTTGTTTTATTTTAATTTTATTTTTCATTTTCTCTCATGCTTGCTTTCTCTCTCTCTCTCTCTTTCTCTTTCTTCTCTTTTCTCGATTGACTATTCTGCTACCCATCTTTGTGTGGTGCTTTTCTCTCTCTCTCTATTTTAGCTCTTTCTCTCTCTACTGCTCTCTCTTTCTTTTCTCTCTTCTCTGTTTTTTTCGTTTTGCCGCCGATTATGTGTAGCCGAAGAGCATTCTCACTTTTTCTTTGTTTTTTCCCTGCTGTTGCCGATTATGTGGTGTTGGTTTGTTTTTTTATTTTAGCTCTTTCTCTCTCTACCGTTTTATTTGGGTTTCAAAACTTTTTTCCGTTTGCTCCATTTTCGTTTTTTCGGCGATCAATTTGTTGCATTGTGTATGTTTGTTGTTGATGTTTTAACTCTCTCTCTTTCTCTGTTAGTTTTCTTTTTTTTTTTTTTTCATATTTTTTCGACTTTTTATGTTTAAATCTTTCTTTCTCTACCGTTTTATTTGCGTTTCAAAACTTTTTTCCGTGTGCTCCATTTTCGTTTTTTCGGTCATCAATTTGTTGCGTTGTGTATGTTTGTTGTTGATGTTTTAACTCTTTCTCTTTCTCTGTCAGTTTTCTTTTTTTTTTTTTCATATTTTTTCGACTTTTAATGTTTAAACTTTAGAATCTTATTTCTTTTTTTTTTTCCCCTACCGATAGATTTTTGTCTTGAATGTAGGGTTTTTCTGAATTTTTCCCCTTTATTTGTTGCGTTGTGGGTTTTTTTTCCCTTTATTTCTGTCGTTTCTTTCCTTTGTTTCTACCAATTTCTCTGTTTTTCTTCGTTTTTTTTCCCTCCCTGAAAATTTTCGATTTCAAATCGTGGTGGGAATTTTTTTTTAAGTTGAGTTATTCTTAGAAAGCCTAAAAAATTGGAACTAAATATATGGTATGTAATTTTTTCTTTGTCAGAAATTTTTTGTACCGAATTTTTTTTTTTTTTTTTTGTATTTGATTTCTACATTTTTTGTTTTGCAGATTGTTAAAATGATGGTGGCAAAATGGATGAATGGAAGTGTTGCGTGGAGAATCGAAGATTTTTTCGCTTGCTATCTTCATATCATTGTTATTTTTCTATTTTTCCTTCCCCGGATAATACGTGCTAAATTTTATTTGATGAAATTTTTTCTCTGTTTTTGTTTTCGTTTTTTTTTTTTTGTGGTTTGATTTTCTTATAAATAGAATTTTTGAATGGTTGATGTTGATTTGCATTCGAATGAATTGTTACAGTTTTTTATTTTTTACTTTTGCAGCTATAATTGTATTAGGTTATCTGTCATTTCCATTTAATGGCTGTAAATTTTGAATCTGAATGTTCTAATTGTAGTAGTTCGTATACGTTTATATTTTTTATTCTTTAGCTCCATAACTGTAATCAGTCTAGGTCATCTATCTTTTGCATTTAATCCTTCTAAATTTTTGATCTTTCTGTCCTCTATCATTAATGCATTTGATTTGTAAAAGATTTGTTATCTTTTGTGTTGTATCTGTAAAAATAATTTTTGAGTTCTTGAACCGACTAAAAAAAAAAAAAAAAAGGAAGAGTTTTGTCTTCTGCTTAGTGGAGTTGTTTTTATAGATAAACTCTCTTCATTTATTACCTTATCTCTACCTTTTACCACTAAAGCTTCTCCACTGTTCTTTTAGCTTCTCTGGTTTACTTCATTGATTTCTGTTGAAACTTCCTCAGACGCCGTTTTTTCTTCAGGTACTATTGTTATTTAAAGCTGTTCATTAATATTAATGATTGTTGTTTTTATTTTGTTCCTCTTTAATGTTCGTTGGTGTGCTTTTATATTGTTTGAACTTCTTCATTGTTTTGATAGTAATTGTGACGCCCCGAACCACCCACCTGACACCCAACGCGGGTCCGACCGCGCGGATGCGGGGCGCCGGAACCGTCACATTCATACTTCATACATAACTTGCTTAAAATCTTTGAAAATGTGGAATAAATTTTTTTTTTTTTTTTTGAAACTTCTTTTGAACATCGTTTTTAAAGCTTTTTTTTTTGAACTTCATAATTTGGATTTCATTTTAAAAATCTTGACTTGAAACCCATGCACTAAAATTGTGCATCGTACTTTGAACATTTCATACATACATAACATAACTTGACTTTTAACATACATGAAAACTTCATAACTTTAAACATATTGCGGAAATTATTGCGTAGTGGTATCCCACACCGCCCTTCACTCGCTGCATCATCTCCAAGCCCACCAAGTAAAGCTACAAGCTTTTTATCTCAACCTGCAGTATGGAATATATCTGATGAGCTGACGCTCAGCAAGTACAAACGCGATCTCACAAAACATTTTCAATTAAACATCTTGAAAACATACTTCATCATAAAACATATGCATGAACCATTTATGTTCCATTTATGCATTTCTTTTAACTTTCTTACCTTTCTTATGGGCCCCATAGTGTACGTACCCTTAGCATATAGCGCGCCTCTAGATACAGTTAGATGGGATTGCAAGTCCCTAACTGTACCCAGGAAACATAAGTGATTACACCCTCTTACAAAAACGAGAGAGCGAATCCATAACTTTAACATAAAAATCCTCCACTTTGGTGGAGGTTGGTACGACACCTTACTTGTGTATTTTTACCAAGTTTCTTATCATTAGTGAGCATACTTCATGATGTCACTATATCATACATACTTAACATTTCGTTCATAAAACATAGCATGGCATCTTTAAAACATGACATTCTTAACACATGGCATCTTGGAAACATCTTCAAAACATGACATCTTTAAAGCATTTCAACATATCTTGAAACATAGCATATTTGAACATACATATTATTTTTCCATACCACAGGTGAGGTTTGTACTTACCTTAAGTCCTATGCTCTTGACGTACATTCCTTGCGATATCTCAACAGGTTCATATTCCTGTTTCAAAGGAGGTGTAAGATAAGATTAACTTATCTTACCATAAATCGCGACACATGATGTTGGTATCCTAACCAACATCTATGAGCAATCCTAGATGTGTGTGTGTTATATGTCCCTTCTAATATCTCTTGTAAGCCTGATTGGTCACTTCCTTCATCTTGGGCTTATAATTTACTTTTACTTGATTGATAATCCATTGGGCTATTGTCTCTTCAATAACCCAAGGTCTTAGCCCATTTCATTAATTTTGGTATCCTTTAGGGTTATATTGGGTAACCCTAAAGTCAACTCTTGGTCAACCCAAGTCAACATGTGGTCAACTAAGGTCAACCCCCTTTGGGTCTAACGTTGGGCTATGGGCTTAGCCCCGTAACTCGGATATAATTCCGGTTACCGTTCGTAATCGGCTTGATTACCCATTTTTACCTTAAAACTCCATTTCATTATTTTTGGAAAAACATTATATAATTATCTTCCAAAAATCTCATTTGCTCATAAAAAGCTCTTACTTCATTACTCTTGAAAATACTTGTTTAAAATCATCACTTTCTTTACTTATTGGAAAAATGTGGAATTTCAATTCTAAACTCTTAAAATTTCCACTTCTCTTCTTGAAAAATCTCATTTTCCTTTAACTTATGGAAAATCTCATTTTTCTCTTTAGCTTGAGAGCTTTGGGTGAATAATCCCAAAAACTCTAAAAATTCATTTTCTTAAAACGGGACTTCATAAAATCGTTACGGACTGAAAATCGCCATTGGAACGATTTTCGTAGTCAAAATAACATTTTAGAGACACTTAACATTTTTCTAGAAAACGTTTTTATAACCAAGTGCTGGAAATTCGCGGATTCCCTGAGCACTCTTCATAAAATCAACCCAGATTAAAAATGCATTCATTTTCTGAAAAACTTGTCTTCACGAAAGTTGTAGCTATCGAAAAATGCTAAAACTTTCATGTTTTGCACAAAACCCAGTTCTGGCTAGATCAGTACCAGTTTTCGTTTGAATGTGGCTAATCCTGAAAAACGGAGTGAAACTGGCTCCAGGAGTTAGCCACGGGATTTCATAAAAATGAAGGCCTTTGGAGCCTTATTTTAAGATTCTGTCCCGTTGTCCTCTAGTAAAAGTTGTTCCGAACAACTTTCGTGTTTTAACTTTTAGCCCGTTCGGCCTCTAAGGACCTGATAATTTCACTTTCCCGAAACTGGCCAGTTTCGACTCCGAAATGGCGGTTTCGGTTGTTAATCCGGTTTTACGTCTTAGTTCGCGGATTCTAACTCGACCGATCACATCGGGAGCTTAAACATACATCAAGCAACGTGTCTAACGTCCCATGCATACATTCTTGCCCATTCTTCATGCCCATGCAGCCCACAAAACGTCCTATGGGTTGCATTGTTCTATCCTTGCATCATTCATCAACTAGCATCACAAACATTATTTTTCTTCAAGCAAATCAGCCACTGCCTTGGGCTGATTTGTGACCAAAATTTAGGGGGCTTAAATAACACATCTAGCATGCATCCTATCAATTTTTCAAGCATAAAAATCATGCAAGAAACATCATAAAACAAGCCAACCAAACCCTAATCCCTATCAAGCACATACACCGAAAATCAAGGGCTATAAAAAGAGATGGACTTATGTCCTTACAAACCCATCTTAAACCATCATAAAAAAATGCTTATCTTGAGCTTAAATCCAAGATTAGTTTAAGAGGTTACCTTAACCCAAGTTAGGGTTTGAAAATCTCATTTTCTTCTTGGCTTGCTCACCCATGGATTTGGCTCCTCCATGGCTCACGGATTTTGCAAGAAAAAAATAGGAATCCAATAACTTTTTGTTAGCTCATTTCTTGCTCATCAAAACCGAGCTTTACAAGATGAAAATCCAAGTTTTTCTCTTACCTTTTCCTTCCTCCATGCTCACGGATTTTGGCTCCAAGAATCACCAAAAATCTTTTCTCTTGGCTCCATCACACCAAGCCGAACTTCATGCTTGGTTCACTCCATAAATTTTTTTCAGATTTCTCTCTTCTCTTTCACTCCTCTAACACACGGTTTTGTGCCCTAAAAATGGGTCTCCATGGCTCACAAATTTCTTTCCTTTCTCTCCTAGAAAAACCGAAGAACACACATGCTCATGCTCTAGCATTTTTTTTTTCCAGATTTTCTCTCCTCTTCTTCTCTCTCTCTCCCACGGTTTTCTCTTGAAAACTGGCAGCCCTTTTGCTGCTTGTGAGTTGCCGAAGGTGATGGAAGAAGGGAGAGTTAATTGGCTTGCTTTCCTTCCTCAAAAGTAGCTTTATGTCATGTCCCTTTCATCTCCTAGCTGCAGCCGAAACTCCAAGGGGGGAGTGATAGCTTGTTGCCGAAAATGAAGGGAAAGGAGGGGGAACAAGTAGCTGATTTTGTGGGGAAAAAGTGAGGGAGTTTAGCTTGCTTTGTTGACCAACTTTCCTCCTTATTTTAAGGCTTTCTCACATGCCTCTTTGTCCTTGAAGTGCAGCCGAAAATGAAGGGGGATGGGGGCTGCTCATGTCCGGATTTTGAAGTGGAGAAAAGAGAAAGTGGAGTAGTTGGTTGCTTGTCCTTAAATCAAGGAGCTTGTCTCCTTCTTTTCTTGTGATTGTTGCCGAAAATTCCAAAGGGAATGGCATGGGATTTGACTCATTTTTTTAACAAAAAGAAAGGCTAGAAGGTGGGTGAAAAGTGGTTCACTTTTCCCTTGATTCAAGGCTTTATGCCTTATCTTGCTTTTCCTTTAATTCTTTTCTTTCTTTTCCTTCATTGATTGCCGAACTTTATGGGGTATCCAAGGCCATTGTGTCCGGATTTTCTTGGGGAGAGAATCCCAAGTTCACATGCTCATTTGGTTAGTTGGGATTGGACTACCATTAGTTACCAAAACCAAGTCATTTTCTTTTCTTTTTCTCTTGTTGTTAGCCGAACATGATGGAGTGTGGGGGAGGCTTGATGGCCGGACTTTATGGAGAAGAATGGGGGCTGTTGATGGCTGAAAAAATAGGAGAGCCAAGTGGCATCCTTTGGTTGATGGAGAGGGCTCCACACCTCACCAACTTGGTTCACACATATTCCCTTAAAAATAAGGGTCTTGTTTGCCATTTTTCTTCTTCAAATAATTCATTTCCTTTCCTTTTTGTCACACAAATATTTAAAATATTGTGCTCTATAATTTTGATCCAAAATTCATCCTTGTGAAGATTGAACCGAAAACTTTCTTTCTCCAATTTTTCGGAGACCTTTTTTTTTTTGCCCTTTAATTCTTGATTCGGTGTGCTTGATTTCTAGGGTGGTTTTACGGCTTATTTTTACTTTCTTGACCATAGAAAGTCTTTGCAGTCTCTTCTTATACTGCAATTCATCATTTTTCGATGTCAACATTTTTGACCCGTCCTTGGTCAACCTTTGACTTTTTGGTCGAAGTTGACTTTTTTGGTCAAACCTTTGACTTTCTTAAAATTTCATCCTTTTTCATTCTTTTTCTTTCTTTTTTTTGTCCTTTTTGACTCAAAATGCCGTTTACCAACCTCGGCATTTTTTCCGAGTCTCGTAGCCGGTTTAAAAGAAAATTCTAACATTGGCTATTAAAATTACGAATTTCACATGTGATTCATAATTTTTCATGAAAACATCTCATAAACATAGCATGGGGACTTCTAATTTCTAATAAAAAGAGAAATCTTAAGTCCATAAAATTCCGGGTATTACAGTAATATTGTAGGTATGTTTAAACTAATCTGTTATTTTTCTCTTTCTTTCTCTGTGTGGTTTTTTTTTTCCCTCTCTTTCTTTTCTCCGTTTCTGTGTTGTAAAAAATTGTTGGCGTGCTTTTATATTGTCTGAACTTCTTTATTGTTGTGAAAAAAACTTTATGTTTAAGAACTTTATATATATATATATATATAAATATATCAATACTAATATCTAAACTTTTGATGTTGTAATATATGTTTGAATGTAAAAAAAAACTAAATCTTTAAACTTATTGTAATTATATTATCGCCTTTAATTAATTACTCTTAATGTAAATTGTTTATTTTTATAGTTTATTTTTTAATTTTTTTCTGCCCACGCTGTGCAACACATTTAACTTAACAAAATATTTTTATTATATAATACTCAATTTCTTTAATTTATTTTTTTCTTCCCGTTCACCGAACGGGCATTAAACTCGTTATAATCTAAAATAACTAACTTTAAAAAGTCCAAAATACGAATTTAAATAGTAGTGTAGTTTACTTTTTTTTGGGCTTTTAAATATGAAATAATGTGGATTTATAAATCAAATGTTGGGGCATTAGTGAAATTTTTAAAAAAAATTAATAAATTTTGTAATTTCAAAATTTTCAAGGGAGGATAAATTATAGACCTAATTGAAAAAATTAAAGAAATAGGGATATTAAACGAAAGGAGCCCATTGGGCCGGGGGGCAACTATCCTGTTGGGTCTAATGTAACTCCGCCACTATCAAAAACACTTTCTTTTATCCCTCTTCTCCATCCTCCTGGTGGCACAAATTTTCTCAAATGAGTCCATATTTGTGTATATTCTTACAGCCCTCTCAATGATTATCCATTCTCGTGTATGAAATGAAAGTGCCATTTCGCGCGCCTTCCCCAGTCTCCGTGTGGCACTTTTTCTTTTTTGTTTTTGTTTTTTTCTTGCCATTTCTTTATCCATAGTGAAACACTTTTTTCTTAAATGAACCATTTTTATGCATTTTTGTTCTTACGTCCCTCTCCAATGTTTTTTTTTTTTTTTTTTTTAAATACCTTTTTTTTCTTTTTTAATAAAAGGGTGATACAAGGTGTAAGTCGGCACCTTCTTATCACTCTTATCATATATACACTACTAATTTGTTTTAAAAAAAAAAAAAGAAAGGGAAAGAGGTATGAAGAGAAAATCCAATACTACTTGCCCATGCGTAAGAAAAGAAACTAAAAACAAAAATAAAAATGAATTAGTAGATGCAAGTAAGGATGAAAATGTCCACAACATCGTCAACATTTCCACGACATTATCCATATTTTGAAGTCTCAACATAGATAATGGGGGAGAGGATATTTCTTCTCGGAGTATTCGTCAAATGCCCACAATATCCAAAAATATCCATAATATTTGTGAATATTCAAAATATTTTTGGATATTTTTACAAAATGCCAAATGACTCGGGGATTTTTTTTCCTCAAAAATTTCAATTTTTACACACATTTCATTTGTTAATATGAATAAAATGTGACAACATGCTATACAAGGTGAAAATCACGGTTGTGAGATAATAGGTGAGGGTATTGGACAATTGGAAATTATTATTTTAGAAGATGTGGTGTAACTCAAATGAGTCAAACTAACGAGGATTCGCCTTGAGTTTTTATTTCATGAGCTTAAGAATTATGTAAAATTCATACGGTTATAATCCTATATATGGTTCTCAAATAATGTCTAGTTGAAAAGTAAAAAATCTACTTTTATATATATATATATATATTGGTTTTTCCTCCACTATAAATTGATATCGAGATATTATTGTATACCCATCAAGACTACTCATCATATTGAACAAATCAACAATGTTTAATTTATGGGTTAATAGTTGATAGAGACCAAGAAACATATACGTGAGACATTAACAATTACATTCAAAACCATTTAAGAGTAATATCTTGACAAATGTATTATTTATATTAGATCAAGATCGACAACTACCTAATATTTTCTAACCTGCTAGAAACTCTTTTTGGATTAAGTATACTAGAAACTAATATGTATTCTTTTATGTTTGACATTTAATTTTTATATACCCTATTATATTGTAGTATTTTATTTGTAATGATTAATGAATACGTAATATCATATTGAAATTACAATTAATATTTAATCATTATAATATATTATGACATTATGTAATATAATTCTCATATTTGATTAAAAAAATATATCATTTTGGTTATAAAATTCATTCAGATTATGTAATATTTATTGTTTTGATAGTGTGTAAAGTATTAGTATAAATTATAAATATTTTTTTGAGTATCCATTTTTTCCCGGGATATTCGTCAACATCAACATTTCCATCGACATTATCTGTAAATTAAAACCTTGACAACTCCGTCAACATCAACATTTTCATCCTTGGATGCAAGAACCTAAACCGGAACTAGCAATCTCCAAAAGTCTATTAAGTGAATCTAGTACTTCTAGAAACTTTAGAAGTCCTAATTAAAACTTTTATCTGGTAAAACCAAAATGAGAAAAATCTTTGAAAAAGAAAAACGAGTACACGTTCAAATCTGAAAGAGACGTAATGAACTTAAGATTAAAAAATTAAAACAAAAATAAAAATAAAAATAAAAAGCCAGAAGACCTACCATATTTCTCCGCGTCACAGAGGCACATAAATCTAAAACATTATGGTCTGGGAAGTTGAATAAACTCCCTTTGATGCCAACCTATATGCCATCTAGTTGCCTTCTCTATAGATATCTGAAACTTCTGTATGGATATCTGAAACTTAACCAGCGATAAATCAAGTCAAAAGATGTTGCATAAAAAAATGATATGAATCGAAATTTAACTTTATAAGCGAAAGCAATACAATAGGATGGTCATGTTTCAGTTTGGGTTGCAACGGATGGTGGGTAAGGGCTTAGATCACAACAGGATGTCACAAAAAGTTTTGACACAATAAAATTCCCTTCAAAATAAATACAAAAACTCTTTTTTGGAAAAATAAAAATAAATAAATAAATAAATAATCATAGAAGTCCAATCACAAATAAGCTCCCCAACTTTTTCGTTTTTAACTTGAAAATGGAGAATTTGAATTCTTTACATTAAAGTTCGGTATGAAATTATCGTTAAATTATACCCGTAATGTCAAAAAAGCCCAACTGTAACACCCCAAATGCTGCCTAACAATAACGTTAGAAAATTAACATCAAAATTAACATAGATATTATAATGAGATAGCAATTTCTTAATTTTAATATTATGTTGAGTTATTTTTCACATGTGACACGACGAGAAGTCGATGTGCTAGAACAAAGTTCATGCCAAAATTGATGAATTTTATAGAATGATTTGATTAATACGTGTCGATGGTTTAATAATATAATAGATTGTGTATATATATGTGTAATATTAGAAAAGTAATATATATGTCATGTTTTGAGAGTTTACATATATATTATGTTTTGTTTCAATATAAATATATTATATTTATATTTTGCATATATATATAATTGGTTTTATATATATGAAGGTTATATATATACGGTATATGGTAATTGTGGTGAAGTCAATGTTTGATTTATGAAAAATGGGCAATGAGAGGAAGATATTAAGCAACAAATAAATAAATATAGAGGAGAAAAGGAAAGTTGGTAATCGAATGGGGAATGGAGGAAACGAAGGGAAAAAAGAAAAATTATGCTCTTAATTTCCATTCAATTCCCCCTTTTTACCTAATAATTTCCTACCCAAAATAAGGAATTGACAGCCCTTGGTCTCATTATTCCAGTCAATTAATATTCATTTGATTCCAATTTGAATGCACAACGTTGGCAATTGCCTTTTTCTTTTTGAACACTCACTCTTTGTCTCTCTCTCTTTCTTCCCTAGTCTCCCTTTTCCTTTCATTCTCATTTTCTATGTCTACTCTCTCTGCCCTTCTCTCACGCACAAACAGAAAAAAGAAAAAAAAAATTCCACCAAACCTTCAAATTCTTTCAAACCAAAAGTCAAAGGATTTCAAGGTATGGTTTAATATTGTTTGATAATTTTGTTATTTGTTTTAGTTTGAGATTCTTTGAGGGGTTGGATGATTTTCTTGATGAATGTCTTTATGTGAGTTAGAGGAGATGATAAGAAATATTTATCGAATGTGATCGAAAGAATGGCTATATGGTTGATTTTGCGAACAAAACGAATTTAGGGTTTTTAATTTCTTGATTTATGATTTCATTGGTATGGTGATTGAATAATTTTATATGTTAGAAAGATATCTTAGGGCTGTTTCATATGTGTGTATGTATAAATCATATACATTGTGATGATGATTTTTTTTTTATATTTTTAATGATTTTCAGATTTGACCATTGCTATTGGAATTTCCAGATTTTATGATAAGTTTTTGAAACTACTTTTAAGGATGCAAACAGCCTCCATTTTTAACCAATTTAGTATTTTTAGAAAGCCCTGAATATCTATTTTCATTTGAAATTAGTTTCATATCGTTTGGAGATATATATGAATTTTTATGATTTTTCAAAGAGGTAGAGGTCTGGCTGCCAGATTATATACAATTTTAGTGGTCTGTATTCAAAACTATTTTTGAGGATCTAAACAGACTATGTTTTTAATAAACTGAATATTCTTAAAAAACTTTGGATGTTTATTTTCATTTGGAATTAGTTTTATATTATTTGGAGACATATGTGAATTTTTGTGATTTTTCAAATAGGCAGAGGTCTGGCTGCTAGTTTCGGTAAAATTTTAGAAATTAAATTCAAAACTATTTTTGAGGGTCCAAATGGTCTTTTTTTTTTTTTTTTTTAATGAACTAGGTACCATTAGAAAGATCTGAACGTCTACTTTTGTTTAAAATTAATTTCAGATCATTCGCAGCCCTATATGAATTTTTGTGAATTTTTGAAGGGACAAAGGTCTAACTGGCAGATTCTGTAAATATTTGAAATTTTATGAAATTATTCAATTTTTGTGTTCTGATGTTATTGAATGAAATTGTTCAATTCATATGTTATGACTTATCTTTATGTCACATTTTAAATGTTTAATCGTTTTATAAGTGTAGGATTTTAACTTGTAAGATTTATTTGGATTCGAGCATAATTCCATTTTGGACACTTGATGACTCGTTAGAAAGCTTGAAATATCTAGTTTCTGTCTTTATAATTTGTTTTCCAAGATTTCAAGCATTTCAAACATTAATATGGACGTTTTCCTAAGTGTCTTGTGGTAAAATCTCAGATTACCAGATTACAATACAATCGTAAGGGATTTATTAAAATTTATATAGATATTCGTTTTAAATGCATGATATCTCATTTTGAAACTTAAGATGTCTACCTTATAGTGGTAAAGTTATTCCTTTAGTACTTGAGTGTTTCATACCATTAACTTAGGTTTTGTTACTGTTAGTTTCACATTTGAACCACAAATCCAGATTCATAGGTGAGCTTAGAAAAATCAGAATAATTTACTTAAAAGTCCAAATAAGACAAAAGATATGTCATTGGAAAGCTTATAATGTCTATTTTGTACGGTAAGAACGGTTTTATAAAAAGTTAAGGTTTAGTAACTCAAAAAATACAAAACCAGTGGCTAGTACAGGTTTCCAGCAAGGATTTTCGGTTTGTAGCTGAAACTTGTAAAATTCACCAAAAATTGCACATTTATTCGTTCAAGGAGTATGATACCTTGTTGGAAAGTTTAAAGAATCTAGTTTTTAGTTCTCTAACTTATAATCCAAAATTTTGAGTCTAAAGGGTTTGAAGTATAGAAAACCCGTGGCTAGACTGTATCCTAGAGGTTTATTTTTTCTCTAGTTTTGTGTCCAACTTCAAAGGCACATAACTTTAGACATATAAAAGCAAATCAAGTGATTTCAAAGCCTAAAATAAAGCTTATTCTCTGTAGAATCTTAATGTATAATTTAATTTTCATACTAAAGTTTCTAATGCATGCTATATCACCACAATAACTATAAACTTCAACAAAGTTCATAAATCTTACTGAAATGCTCCAGGGATTCTTTAAGATCTCGAACCTCCCAAGATCTTCTCAAAACTTTTCCTAGGTAAAAAAAAGTCTAACATTAAAATCATAACTAAACATCATGCTTTAGTTCTCCAAAAATAACTAAAACACGAAGAATACCTCTAAGTTACCTCTAGTAAAACATTCTCTAACTCCGTCTTACACTTATTCGATCTTGGTGACAGGGTTTCTTAGAGCTTGAAAATAGATGGAGGAGGGTGCTAAAGATGTTTTGGAGGTGGAGAATAGTGTTGGTGGTTCTTGTTTTTGTTTTGAGCTTGGTGATGGCTAGAGAAGTTAGGGTTTTTGAATTTAACTTGTGTGAGAATAAAATGGAATGTTAGGGGTTTGTGCTCAGCCAACTTTCACCTTAAGAGAGCTATATTTTGAGAGGTAAAATTGGAAAAAATTTTGGCTGATTTCCCCCTTCATTGCCGCCACTTCAAGGGAGGGTTTTGGGGTGAAGATTTGGTTCAACAAGGTGGAGACAATGGGTCCATTTCATTTGTTTTTTCCTTCGGTCAACTTGCCAAAATAAACCATGCCATCTCTTACATGTGGTTGCATGCATACACCACTTTCTTCTTTTCTCATTTGTTCCCATTTCCCCTTGCTTTATGACTCAAAAACCGAATCCCCTCTTTGACCTTTTCAATTTTATTTTGTTTTTCTTTCTTTCAATTTCCACCATTGATCCAAAGTTGTCATCTTTATTCTCATCCATTGGATCTTCCAACACACCAATCCTTACCCTAAGTTCTAATTGGTCACTTATCATCCAAAGTTTGACCATTGATTTGCCTAGGATCTCTTAACATAAAATCTACACAATTGATTTCAAATCAAGCATAATTATTGATCAATCTTCCACCTTTGGATTTCCTAAGAGTAAATACTAATCATTCATCTTCTATCTATGTGACATATTGATTTCCCAATCACACTCTCAAAACTTAACTATTGGTATGATCAAAATAAATACTAAGATCATTAAATTGACTTACTAATAAAAATCGGGATTCTTCTCAAAAAATTATCGCTATCCCCCTAATACGACATAATAAATTTTTTGTATAAATTTATATGTCGTTCAACTCTTCTTTTATGTATTTAAAATTTCTCATTTAAATAGAGAAACTCAACATTGTTATATCATCGACATCATCACACCGATGATACATATGCAATCATTTATGATCTTGAAATTTGATATTCATTAAAATAATTCATTAAAAGTATATTAATGAAGGAAATCCACAATAATAGTTCATGAATCAAGTTTATGAATTTCTAGGGCATCACATCCTAGCCACGTGTCAACCATCTACATGCAACCCAGACACACGGGCCCCAACTACCCCTCCACGTGCGCGTTAGCCTGTGTGAAACCAGCCCACTCACCCTTCTCAGGCCCGTGATCCTAGCCCGCGTGACTTCTGGGTTGCGCTTCTCGGGCCCGTGATTCTAGCTCAGCTCAGGCCATCTATCTTTTCCAGCTGGTTTACCGCGAGTCTACACTCAATTTACCGGCTTGACAGCATGATTTTTAGGCCAAAAATCTCTCTTTAGATGCTGGACATGGAGGCTTATAAAAGCAAGGTTGTGCAGCAAGCATGGAACGTTTTTCTCACCAATTTTTGGCTGAGTTTGGAGTGCAATTTTCATCTCCTTGTATTTTCATATCATATTTTCTCTTTATAATTTTGTGAGAATGTTTTACAAGCTAGGCTAGAGATCTTTAGTGAGGTTAGAGATGATCCTATATGTGTAGTGAATTTGTTTGGGTTTTGATTCTCCAGTGGTTTGTAAGGTTTATACATTTGAGTAAATAATTTTCTTTTATCTTATTTCTTTCTCATATCAATATATTTTATTGTCAATTTTTATATAAATTTAGTCAAGCTTTTTTTATGTGATTGTTGCATGATATGATATATTGATAGCATTATTTTATAAGTATTCTTTTACTGCAATATTGCTTGTAGTATATTGTCGCTTTTGGATTTCTTATAAGATAATTTTTACTAGTTCTTAACGTGAGAATTTTATTTACTGAAATACATTTTAATTCATAAGTTCTTCAAATCTTTATTTTCTGATTGATTGTTTGGGAAGCGAAATTTTCAATTGAGTTATTTTATAAATCAAAATCCAAATAAGTAAACGAAATATATAGGGGATTCTCGATGTCTTACCACTTTTTTGATTATTGAATTTTTCTCCATTTTAAATTGTGTTGTCTTTAAATTTGTTTCAAAATCACAAAAAGACTTCTTCCTTTTCTTTATATGATTATTTATTTCTCTAACGCTTTTGTTCCGCTAATCTTTTCTTAATAGAAACAAAGAAAAACAAAAATCATTCATCGAAGAGATCCCAACACTTAAGCTGGCTTAATTGCCTGAGGATCTGAAACATGTCTTTCTGGGAGTTGGTGATACCTTTCCTGGTATCATTTCATCTAAATTTGACGCATCACAAGAACAGCGGTTAGTCGACATGCTGCGAGAACGCAAAGCTGCATTAGGATGGACAATTCCTAACATAAAAGGTATCAGCCCCTTAATATGCTTCCATCGGATCCAATTGGAAGACGAGGCTAACCCTCAAGAGATCTGCAAAGAAGATTCAAACCAACAATGAAAGAGGTTGTCAAGACTGAAGTTCTAAAGCTGTTGGATGCCGGTATCATCTACCCCATTGCCGACAGCAAATGGGTTAGCCCAACTCAGGTAGAACTTTTTTAGAAAACTCTAGAACTTTTTTTAAAAACTATATCAAAATAACCTTCATAATTAATATATATATATTTTAAAACCTAATTCATGAAATAAAATTTAAGTCCATATGAATTATCCAATCAAATAATAAAACTAAAATGTCAAAACTTTATTTGAAATTAAAAATGTCTATCTCATTATCGTTCTTCTGGTTTTCCTATTACATATTGTCCCGTCATCTGCTCTAAGCTCCTCCAACATTATATCTTACCCTTACCTTTTTCTGCAACATGAATTAACTTATATAAGCAATGGCTTAGTAAGACACTTAAATCTTACAAATGTAAACAAACATTTTTCTTTTATCATCATAATTATAAACATTATTTAAAAACTTTTTGTAATATTCGAATTTTTCCATGTACATTTTTTCCTTTTAAGGAATTATTTTCACCTTATGAAAATTTTCATGAAAAAGCTCAGTTTAGGACTTTTGAAAAGATTTGTGAGATTTAATGGGTCGAGAAGACTCAAAAATTATTTCTAAACTCGGAAACGGACCTTTCAAGTCGAAACGGTCAAAACAGTACAAAATTTTACGAAAGTCAACTTTGACCGAAAAAGTCAAAGTTTGACCAAAAAAAGTCAACCCTTTGACTTTTTGAGATTTTTCGAGTTCAGCGTGGAACGAGTTCCGAGAATAAGTTTTGTGAGCTAGATAGCAAGAATAAGCCGTAAAACGTCCCTAGAAAAATCAAGCACACCGAGTTAGAGTTTAAGAGCAGAAAGGGTTCAGAAAAATTTGAGAAAAATATTTTTCGATCCAAAATTCACACAGATAAATTTTGGACTTCGGTATGAGATAAAAATATTGTGTTTTGAAGAATTACAATATTAAAATTATCTGTGTAGCACAAAGGGGAAGAAAAAATGAGTTTTGAAAGGTAACTAGCCAAGTTAGAATCTAACTAAACTAAACAATCACCCTTGTTGCATGTCATTAATTCTCCACCAACCCAAGTACTTCATGTGGCAGCCCCCCCCCCCCTTTTTTTAGTCGGCTACAGCAGCAAGCCAAAAGAAAAGAAAAGAAAGAAAAGAAAGAATGAGATAAAGCCATAAAAGATGGCAAGAAACCACCCACTTTTGTCTCATCAAAAAACCCTCTCATTACCCCATTTTTTTATTGAAAAACTACAGCCAACTATTGCCCTTCACTCTTGAAAGTTCGGCAGCCTTGGGAAGGCAAGCCAAAGGAAAGAAAAGAAAAGAAAAGAAAGGAGAGTAAAGCCTTTTTTTAAGGACAAGCAACCTTTAACCACTCCAACCTCCCCTTGGCACATCATTTCCTTTCAAATTTACAGCCAAAAACCCTTGTCTTTCATTCACATATTCGGCAGCCAAGTGAGAAGAGAGAGAGGAGAGGAAAAAAAATCAAAAACTTGGAGAGCTTTTGAGCCTTAGAAATTCGGTTCTACAAGGGAGTGAGAGCAAGAAAAAGTTGAGAGATTTTGTGGGATTTTCTCTAGGTGGTGGCCGACCAAGAAGAAGGAGAAGAAGGTGGCCGTGAGCTTAGAGGTGAGGAGGATAAGAAGAAATTTGTTTTGCAACCAACTAGCCTTGGTTCTAGGTAAATTTCTCAACCCTAATCCTCTTTATTTTGAGCTTATTTTGAGGTTCAATTTGAGGATTCAATATGGTTGTAAGGACTTAAGTTCATTTATGATTTTGTGCTCTAGTTGGTGTGTATGCTTGAATTCTAGCTCTAGGGTTGATTTGGCTTTAAAATCTTGCTTGAATTGTGTTGATTTTTGTATGATTTTCATGCTAGAAAACTTAGGTTGTGTGTTCCCAAAATGTGGCCAAAAATCTGCCCCTACAGCCCCCCTTTGATGCATGTAGCCGAGATTGATTTTGATGCATGTTTGTGTTTGAATGCTAGATTAGAACCAAGCAACCCTAGAGTTTTGATTTTTTTTTTTTTTTGGGTTGCATGGACTGTTGAAAACGGTTTTTGGGCTTGATGGGACGTTAGAAAACGTTGTGTGTTTGAATCGTAGGCTCCCAAAGTGTTCGGTCGAGTTAGATTCGCGAAATAGGACGCAAACCGAAAATGAAACCGAAACTGTCCAGATTCAGGTTAGAACCTGACCAGTTTTGGAAAAGTGAGATTTTAAGGCCTCTAGAGGCCGAATGGGTTAAAACTCGAAACACGAAAATTTCTCAGAACAAGTTTTTCTAGAGGACAACGTGTACGGAATATCAAAATAAGGCTCCAAAGGCCTTCGTTTTCAACAAAACCCGTGGCTGACCTCTGGGCGCAGTTTCACCCAGATTTTTCGGAGTCAGCCGGTTTCAAAAAAAAAACTGGTATCAATGTAGGTAGAATTTGATTTTTCACAAAACACGAAAGTTTTAGTATTTTTCGATAGCTACAACTTTCATGAAGATAAGTTTTTCAAATTCCCGACGGATTTTTAAAATAGACATGTTTTATGAGAGGTGCGCAAGGAATCCGAAAATTCCTTCACCAAAGTTTTACAATGTGTTTTCAAAAAAAAATTGTAAAGTGTTCTAAACCGTTATTTTAACTGCGAAAACCGTTCCAAAGGTGGTTTTCGACCTTAAATGACATTTATAAGGAATTATTTCAAAGGTCGGAATTTTATAAAGAGTTTTACGGATTTTTGAGAAAAATCTTGTAAAAGTGCAAAAGGAAGAAAATGTGATTTTAAGTTAAGAAAATAAAAATTTAGAATAAGATGATGTATTTTTTTTAAATAAAAGAAAATGGTAATTAAGCCGATTACGGGCCATAGCCGGGATTAGGACCCGAGTTATTGGGCTTAGGCCCAAAGGGCCTAAAATTGACAAGGGTTGACCAGTAGTTGACCAATTGTCAACTTTGATTGACCCACAACAAGAAAGAGGTAATCTTAAGGGTTATCCAATGTAACCCTAAAGAATACCATAAGTTTAATAGGCCAAGCAAAATGTGTCAAGGCCATTGACCCAATATGCTATAATAGAATGGTAAGCCCAAGGTATTAAAGAGTAATCCAATAGTAGATCAATGAGATAATTAAGAGGTTATCCAACGTAGTCTCTTAAGGGATTAATCAAGTTCAAATTAATCCCCAACAATAAAAGGCTAATTTGGACAAGTCAGTTATCTGACAGGGACATACAACTAGGTTGTTGTAGGTATGTTGGTTAGAATACCAACATTCTCCCATCAGAAACGAAATCTCATCTATGTCCTTTCACGAGCAGGAGAGGACGTGTAGCTGTACTCCCTATTAGGACAGCGAGAGTGAGATCTTAGCAGGAAACGAGGTAAGTACAACTCCGCCTACAGCATGGGCTCTAGTTGATGCTTACTAAAGTAAAGTTAGATGCATGCTAAGGGTGTATATTAGGAAATATTATATACTGCTATGTGATGCTGTGCAAAATATTAATTGCCATGATAATTGTGCTAGTATGCTATGTATAGAAAGCATGATCAAATATGAATTAATGTTCAGTATGAGTTAAGATTAGGTGACATCACGATTGCATGTTCACTAAATTCCTACAAGATAAATAAACTCAAGATCGAGTTAAGAAAAGATAAGAAAACATAAAAAGGCGCGCAACTATGAAGTGGAATGGGCTGGCCGCCCCAACCACTTCATAGTTGCGCGCCGGGTACGAACACCAAAGGTAAGGGCCCTAAAAGAATGATAAGCAAAAAAAGTAAATACGAGTATAACTGGACCATGCATGTTTAGACATTGTTAGTTTATGCTATTATGAACGATGTTATGTGATTATGAATGGCTATGTATGTTAAGTTAGAAATGTATTTCGATATGATTACAAGTAAGTCGCGGACGAGACAGTTATACTTGCTGAGCGAAAGCTCACTGTCTTACGTCTATGCTGTAGGTAAGCAGTCTGTCAGCAATACGTGATGTAAGGTGGCGAGGCAAGCTGTGAAATCGTGGGATTTTATGCCGCTACGCGTTTTGACATTTGAGTTTTTATGATTATGTAATCCTATTTTATTCAACCACCTTTTCTAAGAACACGTTTTAATTCGTGTAAAAAAAAAAAAATTTCCGCTGTGTTTTGAGCTAATTTATAAGTATGTAAGTAAGAAAGTCAACAGTGTAACAGCTTGTACAAGGCGGGTCGTTACACTTTTTAACTTGTAAAACCGTCATATATTAGGCCCAGCATTGTACCATCATAGCGCTCTAGTCACGGAAGGAGTGGGGTAGTAAATCCCAAGCCAACGATGACAAAAAGTCCGCTCACCGGACAACATCATCGTCATCATCATCATCATCATCAACGGTGTACAACGTCAGTTTAAAACATAAAAATATATATACATACAATATATATAATTTTCATCAAAACGTCATAATGGGAGAAGTATTATTTAAGAGCATCATAACATCATTATCAACATCAAAACATATACTTCTCAAATCTTTAATTCATGTTGCAGGTGAGAGTGTACTTATCTAAACGCCTTACTTAAGCTTTTCAAATTTTTCAATGGTGACACGCGATGAAGGTCTCGGGTGCTCGCCTTTAGAACCGTTCATGTTATGAGTAATAAATATAATAAAATCAACAAAAGTTCATAATAATTCATCAAATACATCCATCATATCATAGCAGCGCCTAAAAGGCCTATTTCATAATTCAATAACATCACAACACAAAAATTGAACAATTTCATGAAATATCAAATCTTTACAAAATCTGCCAGTCAGACCTTTGTCCCTTCAAAAATTCATAAAAATTCATACAGGGCTCCGAATGATCTGAAACTAATTTTAAATGAAAGTAGACATCCAGATATTTTTAATGGTACCTAATTCGATAAAAGAATGAAGACCGTTTAGACCCTCCAAAATAGTTTTGAATTTGATTTCTAAAATTTTGCCGAAACTGCTAGCCGGACCTCTGCCTATTTGAAAAATCACAAAAATTCACATATGTCTCCAAATGATCTAAAACTAATTCCAAATGAAAATAGATATCTAGATTTTTCTAACAATATCAAATTTATTAAAAACTGAGACCGTTCCTCAAAAACAGTTTTGAATACGGACCGCTAAAATTGTATAGACTATGGCAGTCAGACCTCTGCCTCTTTAAAAAATCATAAAAATTCACATAGATCTCCAAACGATATGAAACTAATTTCAAATGAAAGTAGACATCCAGGGCTTTCCAACAATACTAAATCTGTTAAAAATGGAGGCTTTTTGCATCCTTAAAAGCGGTTTCGAAAACTTATCATAAAATCTGAAAATTTCAGTAGCAGTGGTCAAATCCGAAAATCATTAAAAATATAAAAATTTTTTTTATCACAATGTATATGCTTCATACATACACACACACGAAATAACCAGAAGACATGTATCTAACACATAAAATTATTCAATCACCATACCAATAAAATCATAAATCAAGAAATCAATAACCCTAAATTCGTCTAGTTTACAAACTTAATCATATAGCTATTCTTTCGATCATCATTCAATAAATATTTCTTATCATCTCCTCAAACTCACATGAAGATACTCATCAAGAAAATCGTCTGACCTCTTGAAGAATCCCAAACTAAAACAAATAACAAAATCATCAAACAATACCAAAACATATCTTGAAATCCTTTAATTTTTGGCTTGAAAGAATTTGGAGGTTTGGTGGAAAATTTTTTTTTCCCCTGTTTGTGCATTAGAGAGGGGCAGAGAGAGTAGACAAAGATAATGGGAATGAAAGGGAAAGGGAGGCTAGGGATGCAAAGAGTGAGCGTTGAAGAGAAAAATAATTGTAGACTTTGTAGATTTCAATTGGAAGTCAATTGAATGCTAATTGGCTGGAATAATAAGACCAAGGGCTGTCAATCACTTATTTTGAATAAGAAAATTGCCAGATAAAAGGGAAAATTGAATGGGAATAAGAGAAGTTTTCCCTTTTTTTTTTTTTTCCTTTCAAATTCCCTCAATTCTTCTCTGATTAATACTTTCTCACTTTTCCTCCTTTACATTTTCATCACCATACATACTATATATATATATAACCCACACATATACATAAAACCATGTATAAATATGTATAAATATCAATAATACATATATATAAAGATTTATATATATACAGTACAATCTGTATATATAAAAAATAAAATATACTTATAACATATAGTATGAGTATGTATATGTAAACACATAATATAACCGAATAACTATATATGGTGTATATATATATGCTTTATATAACTTACAAAAATAATTGCAACAATATCGTTGTTATATATATATATATATTTAAGCCATCACACAAAATTATCAATTAATTATAAAAATTCATTAATTGGCATGAACTTTGTTCTAGCACCTTGAGTCCTCACTGCGTTACCTAAGAAAAAAAAACTCAACATAATATTAGAATTAAGAAATTGCTATCGCATCACAATATCTATATTAATTCTAATGTTAATTTTCTAATGTTATAGTTAGGTAGCATTTGGGGCATTACAGGGAGGGCTTGGGTTGCGGGGTTGGATCTGGTTGGTGAGGGACGCAGGGTGGCGCATATCTGGTTTGGGTGAGGGGGGAGGCTTCATCGGCGTTGTATCTGGTTTGTAGGATTACTACAAAAGTATCTCAACCTGTTAAAAAAAAAAACAAAAGAAATCCTTGTATTTTCTTAAAGATTAAAAAAAAAAAAAAAAGCAACCCGTTAAATTCCAAGATTAACAAAAATACCCACAATAATATTTTCTTTAGCATTAGTTAAACTTGATTTACTAATTAAATAAATAACTAAATTTCAAAACTAAAAAAATTTAAAATTTTAAAGAAATTAAAAATAGGTGCCAAGAATGCCTCAACCTTTAACCAGTTGAGGTTAGAAACATTGAGGTTGTTGTTATCGATTGAGTGCATTTTTATGCGGTGTTCGATCGCTTAGGCAGCACTGGGCTCCCCGATTGCTTGGGATTCTGAACTTCATTGCTTTTGAGCCATTCTCAGAGAGGAGACAAAAGCTTTTCAGTTTCACTCCCTTCTAGCAATGATGATTAAGAGAATGCTTTAATGTAGACTGAGGACAGTTTTGGTATATTTTTAAATTTAACCAGACAATTTTGTTTCCCCAATAGTTTATATACTCAAGGAAAACGGTTTTGATTAGTTAAAAATTTTAGTACAACTCAGTGAATACTTTGTATTTTTCTTTTCACATTTTTACCTATTTACTTGATATCATTATTTAATTTTAAGTAACATACTTGAAAATTAGAGAGAATAATATTTTTTATTTAATTCTGTCTCATAAATTACAAAGAATACTTAACTATATTTATAGGGAATAAAATACCAAGAAAAGAAAAGTAAACTAATAAATAATAAAAACTACTAATTATCAATAATAGGAAACAAACTAAAAATAGTTTTGGGAAATTTCCTGATTGAATACTTTAACAAACACTCACCCCCCCTCCCCCTCCTAATTTTATTTATTTATTTTTTTTAAAAGGGTCCTTTTACCTTTTTTTAGTGTCCTTGATCTAATTTACCATTTCTTACTTCCTAGGCTTGGAACTTACATGAACAAAATCATACAATTGAATGAGTGGAATCCGAATTATCAGAATTCAACGAAGAACAAGTAAGAAGAGTCATCGGAGTAGCTTTTTTGTGCACTCAAACGTCGCCAACAGCACGAGCGTCAATGTCCCCAGCGATGGCAATGCTTCTAGGATACGTCAAAATAAGCCTCGACATTTCAAGGCCTGATTACTTGGCTGATTGGAAATCGATCCGAAAATATAAGCAGCCAAATGAGTGAGGCAATGAATGGCATGTTTACTTACGTGTAATTCGAGTAGGCATGAATCGGAGTGGATATGATTCGGAACGAGTTGGATTTGGAGTCAGGATTCAGAGTTAAAATATGCTGTTTACTTGGGTTCCAGAAATTGGAGTCGGAATCACTGTCAATCCCATTCATGTGTTTACTTAAAATAGAAATCGGAATCAGTTGTTATAAATTTACTTATATATCCTTTCAGTTAATTTTGTATTTTCAATTTAAACAAGCAGATTATATACTAATTATTTTAATGCTAAAATGATTATTTTTTGTGCTAAAAAAAAGTTAAAAATTTGAGATAAATTATTTTGTTCTACTAATTATAGAACTATTTTCTTGAAATATATGTTTATTTTTTAAAAACATAATGTTGAGATAAGTAATTTATATGCTACTAGTAATTATATTATGAAGATTATTTTTTAAATAAAAAATCAAATTTTGAGATAAATAGTTTATTCTATTAAATATTTGAAGATTATTTTTTAAATAAAAAAGTCAAATTTTGATATAAATAGTTTATTTTAGTAAATATTTAAATTTTTTTGAAATATAAATTTGCTTAAAAAAAACATAATGTTGAAATATATTTCTAAAATTGAAATTTTGTTTGTAGTTGATTTACTATGGCTCACTTTTTTTAATTTTGCTAGAGCATTAAAAAATTTAAAAAGCAGCATTAAAAAATTTAAAAACAAATATAGGATATGATATAATCATCTTTTAAACAGAATAAGTCTCACATAAACATATCAAATAAGTTTTAAGTTGAGGATAAAGTAGTAATTTAACGTTAATATCAGGCTGAATCTTTTGGTCTTGTGCAAAGGGAGATAATACAAATTAAAATAAGAATGGGTGAACCGAACGGCGGTGAATGTATTAGAAAATTCTCGTATTATTTATGTTTTATTCATTGCTACGTTGGCTCTGACAACTTATTTTTATTTTTTATTCTCATGAGTAAATTGTTGTTTTTGTATTTTTCCCTTTGTCAATCTAACGGCAGTGAATGTATTAAAAAATTTTTGTATTATTTAAATTTTATTCATTGCTTCATTGGTTTTGACAACTTATTTTTATATTTTATTCCCATGAGTAAATTGTTGTTTTTGTATTTTTCCTTTTGTCAACCGAATGGCGATGAATGTATTAGAAAATTTTCATAGTATTTATATTTTATTCGTTGGCTCTGACAACTTATTTTTATTTTTATTCTCGTGAGTAAATTGTTGTTTTTGTATTTTTCCCTTTGTCAATCGAATGGCGGTGATTGTATTAGAAAATTTTTGTATTATTTACATTTTATTCATTGTTGCATTGGTTTTGACAACTTATTTTTATTTTTTATTCCCGTGCGTAAATTGTTGTTTTTGTATTTTTCCTTATGTCGACCGAATGACGGTGAATGTATTAGAAAATTTTCGTATTATTTATATTTTATTCGTTGGCTCTAACAACTTATTTTTATTTTTTTATTCTTGTGAGTAAATTGTTGTTTTTGTATTTTTCCTTATGTCGACCGAATGACGGTGAATGTATTAGAAAATTTTCGTATTATTTATATTTTATTCGTTGGCTCTAACAACTTATTTTTATTTTTTTATTCTTGTGAGTAAATTGTTGTTTTTGTATTTTTCCTTATGTCGACCGAATGACGGTGAATGTATTAGAAAATTTTCGTATTATTTATATTTTATTCGTTGGCTCTAACAACTTATTTTTATTTTTTTATTCTTGTGAGTAAATTGTTGTTTTTGTATTTTTCCTTATGTCGACCGAATGACGGTGAATGTATTAGAAAATTTTCGTATTATTTATATTTTATTCGTTGGCTCTAACAACTTATTTTTATTTTTTATTCCCGTGAGTAAATTGTTGTTTTTGTATTTTTCCTTATGTCAACCGAATGACGGTGAATGTATTAGAAAATTTTCGTATTATTTATATTTTATTCGTTGGCTCTAACAACTTATTTTTATTTTTTTATTCATGTGAGTAAATTGTTGTTTTTGTATTTTTCCCTTTATCATTACTCGTCCTCCCCCACCCCCCCCCCCCTTTTTTTTTTTTCTGGGTTGCGTTTGGTGTGGGCCCTCTATAACAGTCTATGTATACACTCATTGTTTTCTTATCATTGGATTTGATATATGTTGAATGTTTGGGAAAATTAAATTTATTAGTAAGTGAAGAATGACTAAATAGGATTGGTTTAATTCAAACATAACTACAAGAGGATAATAGATTGTTTTTTAGGTGTTACTTCAATTTAAGAACAAATTATAGACTCAAAAATTACCCTGCACTACTACAAAATATGAAGGGAAAAAAATACGATGGATATTGTACTATGGTTTTTAAAAAACCGTCATTAAAAGCGACTTTCAACAACGGTTTTTTTCAAAAACCATTGAAAATGCAACGCGTCTATTAAACAACAGTTAAAAAGCTATTGTGAAATTCTTGTACTTACCATGGAAGGTTTTATGATAGTGTTTTAACCGTCATGTTATCTTTTCAGGTCATGGCAGTTTAAAACTGTCGTGAAATCCTATACTTTTTCTAGTACTATTGTGGTCAAATAAATGACGCGTATCGGTAATCAACATGAATGGCAGAGCTCTTTCTCTTTCTCTCTCTCTTTTTTTTTTTTTTTTTTTTTTTTCAAATATAGTTAATAAATATTGGTGACATAAAGGTCAGATCCTGGACCTAAAGTCATAATAAAAGTACAAACGTAAAGAAAGTAAAAACGGTGGCACACATTCACGACAACCGGGTCTAACACCGTGTTGATTGAGTCTAATTACGCCACCTTTATTCGATTTTTATTTTATGAAATATTAGTTGAATTTTCTAGGCATATAATATCTTAGTGGCTCAAGAAAACGATAATTACATGTTGCTTTCCATCTCTTTTTGAGTTCTCAGATAAAGAAACCCAAAAAAAAAAAAAAAATGTCAAGACCAATATCCTCAGTTTTTATCTTTACATTTTTTGCAGGTGCCTTCGTAATTGGCTTCGCTTCTTTTTCGAGAGCTCAGAGTCAGACTCAACCCATTACAGATCCCTCTGAAGGTCTCTCTCTCTCTCTCTCTCTACACACACACACATACGTATACATATATATGCATTTGCTTAATGTTGAAAATACTTAATTCATTTTCTTCCTTTTCCTTTGATAAGTTCTGGGAATTAGCTTTAGCCAAAAAAAGAAAAAAAAGAAAAAAAAAAAGGATTTTTTTGTTTACCCTTTCATCCATGGCATGATTCTTCACCAAAATTAGGTCCAGATGTGTTTGTCCCGTGGAAAACTGATATTCATTTATATATATAAGCTGTGATTTGCGTAGTCTGTTATTTTAAACTATGAATAATAGGGAAAAAAAAAGGTAAAACCGCTTTGCATAAAATTAAAAAAAAAAAAAAGATTATTTTGATTTCTGTCCTAGAACTTTAAGGTCATTCCAAATTTATCCCCTAAATTTTAAAAACTCTCGCTTTGAATCAAATCCCTCTTTACCCTTTTCGTTAGAATTTTCATTAGAAACAAAAAGCAGAAAATGGAGTTAATTAAGTGCAGTTATATAGTTTTTTTTTTTTTTTTCCATTTGTTTTCAATAGAAATTATAATAAAAAGGGTTTAGTAAGATTAATTCTCTCTCTTTTTTTATTAATCTGTTTTTGACCAAATTTCTTATAAAAAGGGTTTAGTGGGTTCACTAATTCTACAATTCAGGAACACGTATAAGAATATATATATATATTTTTTAATTTTGTTCAAAACATGAGTCCAGTGTCGATTTCTTGCTACAACCATTTTGCTTCAAGACATTTGTTGTACGTTCAATTTGGTTGTTCTTTCATGATGGAGCAGAGTGGGGCCATGTATCATAAAGTGTCATAAAAGTATTGGACAACTAAAAAGGTTATAACTCTTATGTATTTGACCCACGTCCACCTCTAAGGGCTATTAATGATTGTTTAGAATAATCTCATTTTCATTCCATCTCCGATTTCAGTATGTTATAAAAGTTGTTACGGGATAAGAACGTGAGAACATCATTTTTTATTTAGGTTTCATTTTGTGTTTAAAATTAATTCTAATTAAATTGTATTTTTTTATATCAATTTTTTTTCTTTTTTTTCTTTTTTAAAAACTTAACAAAATTAAAAACTAATTTTTGAAAAATTAATTAACTCTAATTAAAAGTTTCATCTCCAACCGGTGAACCAAACAAAAACTTAGTTAAAAAAAAAAAAGTTATATAGGCAACTTAACTTAGGATTTAGTATCTTGATTCGGAATGCTTTGCTTCAATTTGAATAAATATTCTAAGGTTGTTGTAAAAATGCTTTAGGGCTAATGGTGGCATGAAACTCACAATTAATAAAAGATGGATCTCAGTGGACCCTATATTATAAAACCTACCATTTATTAGTGTGTGATATTAAATACCACCAATAGTCTTTAGTATTATTCTTTGTTGTTAGCTTTACTCATTAGGAGCATAAATTGTTGCCTGTCATTAGCATTTGGAACTGTAACGACCCGCCTAGCACAGGCCGCTACCGTACATACATACATATATAACGTACTTATACGAATCATACTTATTTAGCGAGAACAGCGGAAATTTTTTTTTTATACAATGCGTACGAGCGAGTAGCAGTATATAAATAACGATGTTCCAATAACAATTAATATACATGAAAAGACAAAACACGTAGCGGCTTCATTTCCCACATTTCACAGTTCGCCCTGCCACGCTCCCCCATCTTGCATCAACAATTGCTCGTAGGCTGCTTACCTACAGCATAGACGTAAGACAATGAGCTTTCGCTCAGCAAGTATAACTACTATACCGCGATACAATGCAAACATAACCTATCATAGCACATCTTAACTTAACATATCAGGGCATATCATATCATGTCATAACTTAACTCATCGTAACATAACTTAACATAGCATCGCATAAGATATGCATGAACCAATTATGCTCTTATTATGCTTTCTTATTCATCCTTAACTTACTTTCATAACTTATCTTGTTTATGGGCCCCTTACATGAGTGTACGTACCAGGCGCGCAACTATGGAGTGGTTGGGGCGGCCAGTCCATTTCCAACTCAAATCATAGTCTAACCCGACTTACGAGCGGGTCGGTACGACACAGGCAACTTGCTTGCCATCTTACTTTCTTTTCATCTTGTCATTCTTGATCTTGTTCTTATCATATAAATTAGTGAACATGCCTCATGATGTCACTCTTACATAAATCATGTCTTAATCGTAACATAGTTTGTCATAGCATGCATCATGAGCTTAACTTATCATACATCATAACATAACCACATCACAACTTAACATACAACATAGCATACAACATAGCATCCAACATGGCATACATCGAACATACTTAGGTAAGTATCACAACAAAAGCCTATGCTGTAGGCGGAGTTGTACTTACCTCGTCTGCTATGTCCTATAAGGTGCTGCTCCAAACTTGGGCGCAACAACAGGCTATCTCCTGTTATTCCACGGACATAGGGTAATGATTCATAATTATAAGATGTTGGTAACCTAACCAACATTCATGCATAGTCTTAGTTATATGTCCCCTTTAAATAAGATGTCTTACTTGGTTCCTAAAGTTTGAGGTTAACTAAACATGGATCATAACTTATTAGGTTACATTGGGTAACCTTATGTGCTAAGTCCACATACATACAAATAGGGTTAGGTTACCTTCCTAATCTTGGGCTTATGTCTTATTTTCCTTGGTCCATAACCCATTGGGTTATTATCAATAACCCTAGATCTTAGCCCATTTTCAATCTTAGTATCCTATAGGGTTATCTTGGGTAACCCTTAAGGTAGTCAACCTAAGTCAATCCAAGTCAACATTTTGGTCAACTAAGGTCAACATTCTATGGGTCAAACTTGGGCTTTGGGGCCAAGCACAGTAACTGGGGTATCCTTCCCGGTTACCGACCGTCATTGTTTTGATACCAAATTTTGGCTTTAAAAATCCTATTTCCACTACCTTGGAAAATTTGGTAAGTTTAAATCCAAAATCCTTCAATTCTCTTATAAAAATCCGTGGCTCTTGAAGTGGGGTCTTATAAAAATCGTTAAGGGCTGAAAACTGCCATTGGAACAGTTTTCACAGTCAAAACATTGGGTTCGGTGAAAAATACAGTTTTCCTGAATTGATTTAGAAAATCCTGTGCAGGAATTTTCTGTTTCCTGCACAGTTTTTAGAAATCCATTTCTATATAAAAATCCGGATTGAATTTGAAAAAGTTGTCTTCATAAAAGTTTTAGCTCTCGAAAAATCCTAAAACTTTCGTGTTTTGAAGAAAACCCAGTTCGGACTTTAGCTTGCTTTTATTTTCTGTTGAACTCACCTGGCCGTGCATGAGACCTGGGCACGGTCAGACTCGGATTTTCATAAAAACCGAGGCCGTTGGAGCCTTATTTTGAAAAACTGTCCATGATTCCCCCTAGGAAAAACCCTTCTCTACAACTTTTATGTTTTATGTTTTTTCCAATTCGGCCTCTAAAGGCCTCAAATTTCACTTTCCAGAAAACTGGCCAGTTTGTACCCGAACTGGCAGTTTTTTGTTCTTAAATTCATTTTACGTCCTATTTCACGCAATCTAACTCAACCGAACACGCGGGAGCCTAGAAGACAGACATGCAGCGTTTTCTAACGTTCTAATTCAACATTCATGTGCCCCGATCATGTCCATGCAACCCATTAACGAAATTGCCTTAATCTAGGGTTTGCATGGTTCTAGGTTGCATCAAACCATTCCATTCATTCAAGTTCTATTCTAGCAACCTAACATGCTATTCTAAATTATACTTGAACATATTTGGGGGACATACAACTTATCAAACATCTAGCATGCAAACCCTAATATTCAAACAAGCATATAAGCATATAACCAATCAAAGCTTATAAATCAAACCACCCTTAACCTAATCAAGCACCACCTACATATTCCTAAACTAGGGCAATAAGATAAATTGAGCTTATGCTCTTACAATTTTCAACTTGAAATACATATAAATTTCAAATTGAAACTTAATTAAAGAGTTTAGGGCTATGGGAGAGTTACCTTGATCAAGGCAAGGCTAGGCTAGGGTTTGGGTCCGAAAATTCTCTCCCTCCTTGGTCTTCCAACAACCGGCCTTCCTCCCTCCAATGGGTACCAAAAATTTCTGTGGCACTTGGTGGTTGTTCCAACACAAACCGACCACTCTCCACTCTTTTCCCTATTCACTTTTCTCTTCCCTTTCTACCTTTCCCACAACCGGCCACTTGGCCTAAAATGGGTTCCAAAAATTTTTCAAACTTTTTCCTTGTGTTCTAGTTGAAATCCGACCACCCCCTAGGTTTTCCCCTTTGAGTTTTTAATTTTTCTTTCTTTCTCTTTCCTTCCCTATGCTCGGTTTTTGAGAGAAAATTTTGGCAAAGTTTTGCTAGATTTCTCAATTTTTGAGAACAAAATGATCACCACCTCACACCTATTTATAGGTGTGGGAAAACTTCTTAAATTTGCCAAAAAGTCCTTGAAGAAGCAAAAAATTGTACAAAGGGTAGCATAGGTGGCCGGCCAAGACTTGTCTAGAGCACTCCATAATACTTTCCAAATTTTTGTTTAATTAATTATGATGTCATAATTTAAGGATAAGGTGAGGTAAGCATCATTAGGGCTTGTTTGGCCCTTTTTCTTAATATGCAGTCAACTTTTGAGCTAACACAGATATTTCCAATACTGTGCTCACTAATACACAGTATTTTTATACTGTACTGCAGTCCAAAATTTATCTGTGTAAAAATGGACAGTATAAAATTTTTGTTATTTTTCAAAGCCCTTTTTGCCCTTGACTCCTACTTGGTGTGCTTGATTTTCTATGGTGGTTTCACATCCTATTCATGCTATCCCGTCCGTAAAGACGGTTTTCTTAGTATATTTTCCATACTGCTCTGTCACATACCTGTACGGTCATCTCTTTGACCATTCTAGTCAATCTTTGACTTTTTCGGTCAATGTTGACTTTTTCGGTTAAACTTTGACCAACATGAAATCATAGAATTTTTTCGTCCCTTTTGGCTCAAAAGGTTACTTGCTTGTCTAAGCAATCATTTTTGAGTCTTATAAAACCATAAGAACTCACAAAACTTAACAAAAACTCTAAATCGAACTTTTTCATAAATACCTTCATGGCACACATTTAATTCCTTTGAAAGGAAACAGTCATATCGAAAAGCTAGGTATTACAGGAACAATGTTAAATAGCACTAGTGGTGCTCTACCAATAAAAGATGAGTCCCAAAAGATGAGTCCGCGATCCATCTTTTATTAATAGTGGTGTTTAGTATTTATGACGCTCTGAAGCTTTTTTGTTTTGTTATTTTTCCCCAACATTTGGCTTTGGTTGGTGCAGTGAGAGCTTTGAACTCGATATTTAGTATATGGAAGATAGAAGCTGAGCCAACTCAATGGAACATAAGTGGAGAGCTTTGCAGTGGTGCGGCCACAGACTCTACCGACTTGAACGACCTCAGTTACAACCCATTTATCAAATGCGACTGTTCTTACAACAATGGCTCTCTATGCCACATTACCCAACTGTATTTCTCTCTCTCTCTCTTTTTTTTTTTTTTAATTTTTTAATCAGATTTTTACAGATAATACTTGGTTTGGAAATACTTAGGCCCTGTTTGGCAACCATTCCAACTCCAACTCATTTCAAACTTTTTTTTGTCTTTTTCTTAAAAAGTTTTTGTCTTTTTCCCAAAAATTTTTTTGTCTTTTCTGAAAATTCAAAAAAATTTACTATTACAACTAAAATATTTCA
>CM046377.1:56830096-56921768 GCA_025413485.1 Ficus microcarpa | reverse complement strand
TTTTTAGAGTACAAAAAAACACGTAAATAAATTGGCAATTGTCGTCCAATTACATCTCTTATATCCCCATAAATAGTCTCTTCATCTGATTATTCAAACCTTTTCATTTTTTAAATCATATATCCTAATTTATAAGTACTTTTAATTTTATATGCATATTTTATTGATATATGTTACCATGCACATAAGTTTAATACGACAAGCACGTACGACTTATGTTCTCATTGCTTATTCTAGAAATATTTGATATGTGTAAGGATGATTAGGAGATTGCACTTCTTAGAGGACATCTCTACAATGTTGTCAAATCTATAATAGTTTTAGAATTGTTGACCTCTTACAAGATAAGTTAAAGGTTAACATAAAATTTTTTTTTTTTTTCAAATTACCCATGGCCAATCAAAAAAGGTAATCTTGGTAAGTTACCATTGGTAACATACCAGATGTCACCGAAGTCAACAAGGACCACCGACATTATCTGGTAGTCGGGGTTAGTCTCCTATCACCGAAGAGTATTCTAGTAGGTTACTTTTGATATTACCAACACACCATTATTATTTTTAAAATTTTCAATGCAAATAGTCGACCATCTTCAGTTACAATCGCTAAAGAGTAATCTGATAGATAACTTTTAGTATTCTACTGATTATTTATCATATCCTATCAAATTATTTATTATAAATCCCCAAATTATTTACATTATTCATCCAGATTAATTATTGTATTTTACTGTTATTTTCTTTACGTCATTGATACTTTTTTTGTTCTACTACAACACGGATTATTTATTATATATATTTCACCAGATTAATTATCATAAATTATCAGAATAATTTGTTATTCCACCACATTAATTATCAAAATCCAATTTAAAAAATTAGATAACAAGAACAAACTTTTTTTTTTTTTTTTTCAAATCCTAACCCCAAATTTTAAACCCTAATCCAATCTTAGCTTCCTTCCCCACCAACACATGCCACCACCCTCCCAAACACGACAACCGACAGCAAATGCCCGAGCCTACGGAAATTTGACAATCTCTAATCTTCCATACCCACAATAGGAAACAACACGAATCACTATAGATCTCTAATAATCGATATGTCTTCCACCAAGGGCTTCATTGAGGATGGGATGGTCATAGATCTCTGATATTCGATGCCAAGGACTCATCGATGATAAAGAGAATATGGGACGAGAGCACACCAAGGTTTCCCGGAGAGAAGAGAAAGACGCGAAGAGGGAGGTTGGCAGTCAATACTTCGGCCGAGATTCAAAGCATCATAAGAGTGGTTTTGCAGATTGCAACATTTAGAGCTCAAAAATTTTTGCACATCTCTAGAAAATTGCTTCATTTTTAATGGTTTCAGGATTTTTTCCCTTTTCCAAGATAAGTGAAAAGGTCAATTGTCTTTCTGAAATACCCTTGAGCCATTAAAAAGGTATTATGGTGTTCTATCAAAACACCATTTGGCAATTTTCCGAAATGCCATTCAGTATTCTGTCGGAATATTTTTTAAAATAATTATTTCAAATATGTTAATTTACAATATTTTTCTAATTATTCAAAATAGATTAAAAAAAAGATAATAAAAAATGCAGAAAAACAAAAATAATCAAAAATAAATAAAAAGGGTAAAGCTACGATAAAACTCATTTTTTAACTGTTAATATGTAATCGAACAACTAAGATGTTATTTATGTATAATAATTATCATATACCCTACTTCATATTAGTATAGATTAATAAATAAAAACTTATAAAAAAAATTAAAAAAAGACCAACCCATTCCCTTCCCTCACGCCAGCGACTTCCTTACTAACACCGACAACGAACCTAGCTCACTTCAAACCAGATCTACACCCCCCCACCCCCAATGCCAACCAGAGCCCTCCCCCACAGTGTTCAAGCCCCCCCCCCCCCCCCCAAACACTAACCAGACACCCCCCTTACCCTCGCCACTCGCTGCCCCCCCCCCCCCCCCGCCTAGAGCTCGAGCCTCCTCCCCCCACCCCCAACGCCAACTAGACCACCCCCCTAGCACTCAAGCCCAAGTACCCTCAAACCAACGCTAACGGTCCCAATCCCCCCTCCCCCCCGACGCTGACCAAACCACCCTCCTTGGCACTCGAGCCCAGGCACCCTCAACCCAACTCTAACGGTCCCACCCCCTCCCCCCCTTCCCCCCACCTCGCGAAGCTAATAAACCCAATCCCTCCCTCCTTCCCGATTTTGGAAACCTCTCCTCCATCGGTAAAGGTCGATTTTTAAAATTTTTTTTATTTTTAATTTCTTAATCAAATACTACCACAAGATAAAGTATATAATAATTACCGAATACAAGTAATATCTCAATTGTTTGATTATATTTTAGCGATTTTAAAATAAACTCTATCGATAAGGTATATAAAAAGGGTTTTACTATAATTTTATCCAAATAAAAAAATCAAAACAAAAAACAAAAAAAATTTTATAAAAATAAAAACCAAAGGTTAAAAAAAATTCAAAAACTCAATTAATTAAAAAAAAAAAAAAAGAAACAGAAAAATAAAAACTCTTCTTCCAAATCGGATTGAAAGCGGCTTGCTTTTCCTTAAAAAAAAAAAAATAAATAAATATATCCTCTTCCTGTCCGATCAGATCAACCACCGGAGAAGAGGAAGCCTCACGGCCTGTGGAATATCTTCGATGTCGGACTTCGTCGATCTCGCTGATCACCTAGTAGCTTAGGCGTCGAAATCGCGAGGGAGATTTAGGTGATCTTCATCGGCCGCGTCGGCGAACTCACGATCTCCGTGCGATCGTGGATATCACGACCGACACGAGCCCCTCCGCAACGTCCGCCGCCCACTCGATCCGAGGCTCGCGAGCTCGAACACGATCTCCCCGATGACCCGACGCCGCGGGATCTCGATCTCGGCGTCTCTCTCCCCTCCATCTTCGGCCGTCGTGATTTGCAGGAATCGCGATATGCGGCGACCTGCTTGGGCAGCTCGGCGAAGCTCGGCCGTGAAGCCTCTAGCGAAGCGATCTCGACATAACGGCAGAGATCTGAGATCTCGGAATTGCGAGTCCGACAACCGTGTGATTGTCGCTGTTAAAGATAGAGAGAGAGAGAGAGAGAGAGAGAGGAGAGAGATAAGGGCGTAAGGAGGAGAGAGAGGAGGTGAAGGCAGTAACGTAGCAGGATTTAACTTTAGTTCGGCACAAATAAATTTTAAGCCAAATGAATTTTAAGAAAGGGAGTTGGAGCTAAATAGTTTTTTTTTTTTTTTTTTAAAGAAGTTTTTTAATAATTAATTATAATTTTTAAAAATTAATTAAAAGTTTTTTTTAATTGATCCATGAATAATTGATTATATAATATTATTAATTTAATTAATTAATATTAATCATTAATTCAATATAACGTAAATAATTAATTTTTATAATAAATGATCAAATATTAGAAAATAACAAATAATTATTTTGTTAATAAGAAAGTTCGGTTATATATTAAATTAAGTGATAAAAAATGTTAACTAATCTAAATTTCCTTTAAGAAATTCATTTATTAGTATAAGACGAAGAAAAACGTTAAACTATTTAGTAATAAATTTCTTTTATATGCTCTTTACTTGATTTTTTTTTTTTTTTTTGTATTCTTTTAAAATGTTTTTCCGTATTATCTTATATAGAATTTAAAAATAAAAATTTAAATGGCAACAATAATTCATCATAAATATTTCTAGTATAATATTATGAACCTAAAGAAATAAAACAAAGAGAAACATATTTATTAATCACCAAAAAAGAAAAAATTTCACTAAAAAACACTAAAGAAGTTGAAAGACATTCTTGTAAAATGAAAATGAAAATAAAAATTAGAAATCATATCGAAATGATAAACACAAAATTTTATCTATATGTTAATCATGGATAATTTTTCTTTAAAAAAATTATGGATTATAGAAATTAATGCGCTACAGGAATAGTCACACTGTACATTTTTCTTAAGAGCAAAGCATGAGAGGAAAAAAGAAAAAGAAAAAGAAAGAAAAAAAAGAGAGACAAGGAAATAAGAATACCATATATTAGCACTCTTTTCGGGGGTAATAAAAAAGAATCATATAGGAAATTTAGGGGGGCGGGGGGGGGGGGAAGAGAATCACAAAGGGGAGAAAATTCATTAAGTCCATAAAATATAAATAAGGGAAAAAATAAAAAGATAGGAAGGAGAGAGAGAGAGTATGTGTGTGTGTGGGTGATGTCATGTTTAAAAAATAAAAATAACAACAAAACAAAACAAAAAGTAATGTACAGTTTGGGGTTGGGAAATGGGAGGAAGGAAGGAAGGAAGGGAACACCAGGTTGTGGGGCCTTGAAAAATGAAAAAGAAAGAGTAGAGGAAGCACTTGTCAAAATGTGGGTCGAGGCATTCATATAAAGTGAAGATTTTTTTTTTTTTTTTTTTGACTCAACGGAGGCACATGCTCCCCTTAGCCCCCACCTGCCTCCATGCATGGGTGGAGGGATGGCAGAGGGAGGAGAGAGAGAGAGAGAGAGAGAGAGGAAGAGAGAGGATAAAAAAAGACAGTGGGGGGAGGTTCAAAGTTAAGATATGAGAGTAAATGAGTATTTTTTTAAAAAATTAATCAACGTGATAAAAATTTGAATCAATAATTAATTAGGGTAAGAAAAAAAACATATACATCTTAGCAAACTATTTCCGTAATTTCCCAAGTGATTTATGAAAGCTCGTATATGTATGTGACTTATATGAAAACAATTATTAGAAACATTAATATACGGGTTGGTCGGCCAATGAGCATGAACTTAGACCCCAGTCTCGCCCGCCATGTAAGAAATCGAAATGGGACAGAAGAGGACATTGATCAAGCAGGAAAGCCGTAAACCGATCCGTTTTGAGCCCATTTATGTTCATAGCTAGCTAATAAGTATCCTGAAACAACTATAGTCAAAGAGTGTGAATTGATGCCGAGTTATTTGAATTGCCTCCTGAGAAACGGATCGGAGACATCAAACAGGTTGGAATGGGTGATGTTTTTTTGGAAACAAAGTAAAACGATAACTTTGAAAATAAAATGTAAGGGTCAAAAATGCGTGACGGCTGAGTCATGGGTGGGTGTTAGTCATAGCGAATTACGTCGACCAGTCCATTCCCACGTAGTTGTTTTACTAATTATTGGCCAAAAATTAACAAAAATAAAAAAATGTTCATATAGACACATAAAAAGACTGACTCTACATCCCAATGAAACTACAAAGTTGGCTGATCTTCACCATAATAATTAGTTTAATCTGTAGACTCGTGATAATGTCATTTGTGAATCGTTACAAATACGTCGATACTATTATTATACAACCTAAAATGCGGGCAATTTTCTTTTCTTTTGTTTGTTTGTTTGTTTTTTTTTTTTTTTCCCTTAATATATGTTAAATGTCCAAAAGTACATGCTTTAAAAAATATATTTTTCATTTTCATTTCGAGTAGAGTACTCGTACAAGAATCCATTCAAGTGCAAAAGAAAACTAAACTCCAAAAATTGTGTGGTTTACCATTTTTTTTTTTTTTAATGTTTACAAGTATAACAAATGTTAAACACCATTATTATTAAAAGGTAGGTCACAAATGTGCGTCTCATATTATGGGATGAATATTTTATTAGTGGATAATGTTAAACATCATCAATATCCTTTATTATTATTATTATTATTATTATTATTATTTATTTGTTATTGCTCATAATATGGTTATTTACTGAGAAATTATAGTAAATAGTATTTTTATGAAAATAATTTAAATAAATAATAAGGTTTTAAAATGTTTTAAGTAAATGAAAATTTTACTAAGTACATGAAAATTTTATTAAGTAAATAGCAAATTTACAAGATAAATAACATATTTACAAGACGTAAATAAATTATTTATCTGATAAATTATTTTTTTACTATAAATGTTTTAGAAACCTACTGTTTACTTTATTTGTTTGTTTGAAAACTACTGTTTACTTCTCTACCTTATTTACCTTGAAAGTGCTAGGTGAGTGTATAATATGAAATCCTAGCCTTTTGTTGAGAAATCATGTATATGTAGCTTACTATGTCTATAGTTAATTTCCAATTTTCATAATGCAGAGAGATAATTATCAAATTACTTATAAAATATTCCAGTAAACAAAAGTTGGTCAATTCCTCAAAAAAAAAAAAAAAAAAAAAAGTTTAGTTGAGAATAAAGAAAGAAAGAAAACTTATGACGTCTTAAAGTTTGAACGAGAGACATCTATAATCATACAATGACAACAGCTTATACGACCGTGGCTGAAAGTAGCTGATAATTTTGGAAATAACCTAGATTTGACTGACTTTGTTGCCGTCCGGAAAAAAATATTCAATATGCAGACTTTGTTGCCATGATTTTATGTTGTGTGCTTTTGTGAGAGATAATAATATCTTTTTTATTTTAATGTTTTGGAAAAAAAAAAAAAAAAAAGAAGAAGAAGAAGAAGAAGAAGAGTTGATAACTAATATCAAGATTGACCGCACATCTCAGTTAGATTGGCCACATTTCTTTATATCACGTAAAAATGATATATTCTGTAACGTTAAAATGATGTTAGAAGAGAATTCATAATAAATAAATAAATAAATAAATACCTGAACAAAACACAGAATATGACTTAGTTTTATTTGTTGACATACGCATGGCAACTCATCATGACCATGATCTACGGTGGTGAACGAGACAGTTACTAATTATATATTTAATTATCTAAAACAAAATTTAATTATTTAAGTACAGCACTTCAACCTCAAGAACAAAACTCAGCACAGTAATCAAACTGTGTATAAACCTTTACTGATTAATAAAGCAGACTGTTCATAAAGTTGGTCGAAATTGATCTCCTCAAAGAAGTATGTGGTTTAGATTTGAGATACTCACAAATTGCTTTGCTTGCTCCTTTTTTTCGTTTTTTGTTTTTGTTTTTGTTTTTGTTTTTGGTTCTAAAATCATTGAAAATCTCACTTCAATTACAGAAACACATAACCCACTTTTATCTTCTTGAATATGCAAAAACTCATCAAGAAAAAAAAAAAAAAGAAAAGAAAAGAAAAGAAAGAAAGAAAGAAAGTCCATGAAAACAATTTGACACTAATTTTGAAAGACAGAAGAAATTGCAGTCTATATTGTACGGTTTTATGTAATAATTCAAAGCAATTAACCTTTAGTTGGGATATATATCTATATACATAAATATATATCATAAATTGCAAAGTATATATCTACATGTATGTGTGTGAATGATTCATGTAGGAAACTTAAGGATAAATAATAAATAATAATCAGATATGAAAGAGAAGAAGGTAAATACCTTCTGAAGGATCTGTGGTGGCATTCTGAATCGTGACATTCTGGGCTATGGATTTCTGAGCTGAAAAGTAGATGAAGAAGAAGCAGAAGAAGCAGAAAAAGTAACAAGCAAAAGGCGGCTTAAACGTTGTCCTCATCTTTTACAAAATATACGAAAAGGCAATTATATTTTAATCCCTCTTGTGCTCTTCCGCCATATATATATATATATATATATATATATTTGTATGTATGTATGTAGAGGGAATTAAACACACACACACATTTTTTATTTGAGGATAAAAAGAGTTGATATTCATTGTTTTCTCTCTCATCTGCTCTTATAATTAGTAGCGTCATTCACAATTGTCCTTTTTCCTCAAGTTTTCGTCAATCGATAAATTTTATTTTATTTTTTTTCAATAATTTCAAAATTCCATTTACTTTTATTGTCATCGACGTCAGCGAATTAAATGACGTACGTACAATTTAAAAAAATGCTATAGTACAACGCTACGATTTATCACTATTTATTGTCATTTTGTGCTACATGATTATTTTACCTTTCAAAGTGTGTTAGGCATCGTAGTAAGCGTTTTTTTAATCTATTATTTATATTATTGGTGATCGGTTTTTATAGCAATGTCTTAAGGATCGTCATACTAATAAGAGTATTTCATTATTGAGAGATGTTATGTAGATACCTAATATTTAGTTCGATTAAACTCTTAATCAATTAGAAATTCATTAATTTTGATTTGTGTCATAACAATTAGGAACCAAGACTGTACTCTAAGGGCTTGTTTGGCAAAAAGTTCAACTTAAACTAAATTGTACTTTTTTCATCATAATTTTTATCTTTTTCTGAAAAAGTTTTTTATCTTTTATGAAAAAATTTTTTGTTTTTTCTGAAAAATTACTATTGAAACTTAAAAATCTTAAACTAAACTCATTCACCAAATACCCTCTAAGAATATATAAATGTACTTTCTAGAAACTAATGTCCATATGCATTCTTTGTCAACGGCTATAGTCAATTATCATGTGTTGTGACCCCTTTTCTATGACTGCTCTTTTTTTTTTTTTTGTTGAGGTATTTTCTATGAATATTTATGATTAAAGCTAGATGTAAATTATCTTCGTAATCCCTTAACAAATCTACCGTTAATTTTTTAATGGTATGTTATCTAAGAAAAAAGTCAAAGGCTAAATTTAATTTATGCAATAAAACATGCATGAGATTTCATTCGCTCAAGATTTCTGGATTAACATTGCATGAGAATATCATTAATCTTCAAATATAAAGTTATGAAATCTATATCTATATAGGACTTTAGTTCACTACCCTAAGTGGTGGGTTTCCAAATTACAAAGATATTAATATAGTGAATGTCCTCGTTTGTTGATATTAAACAGACACAATATAAAAAATGCAAGACTAGTTTTGTCTTTTTCTAATTCTTGTGTCTGGCTTGATGAATTACTCAAATTTTTGGGTGCCTTTGTAAACATGAATGTCTACAATTTAGAACAAAAGTTGCCAAACTTTCTTTCAAAAACCAAACAAAGCAAAAAAAAAAAAAAAAAAACAAAACAAAAACAAAAACAGAAGGGGGCTTTGATAGTGTTTGACTAATGCTATCATGTCTGATTCATAACATTTTGACTAACGTTATTACTATCCCTATTAGTAAAAGTTTCTATCTATGACAACATTTTTTCGTTGCTATGTTTTGCTTTCGGTAGCTTTTTTTTTTTTTTTTGGGCAATTGTTTTCCTTCAAGTAGTATTTTCGCTGTGCTATGTTTTGCCAATGTTGCGAAAAATTATAAGTGCACAATATCATTAACAAGTAACAAACTGATAAGTAAAGTATCGTTCCCATAAAAATTATCATTACTAATTACTGAAATTATATTAACTCTAACTTTATTTGAATAATCAAAAAGAGATTTTTAAATAAAAATAACAAAACCGCAAGAGTTGAAAGACTTAAAACATTAAAAATCTAGGATTTTCAAGTTCAACGGATTAATCATATTCCAATCAATCAATATCTAATCCCTATATTGCCAATGAATCTCACTAAAATAATTATTAATCTTTCTCAAGACTTAATAATTCATTCTAGTAAGCAAATTCCCTACATTTCTTTGCCAATTTCAACCCATTAAAATTCATTAAGCTTAGGAAATTCATATTACTGTGCAAGCCCCACAAATATATCTCTATTCCATGATTAACTCATGGCATTCTAATTATGACAAGCACAATTATCCCCTCTTGAACTCAAATTGAATATCTAAATCATACAATTGGTGATCAGGCAATCGTAAGCATTAAACACAAATTAAAATACTTACCCTGAAATCAGAATAGAACATCAATTAATTAAAAATAAAAAAACTCAAATAATTATAATCCGATTAGATCGTATTCTTAGAAAACTAAATTATTTCATAAATAAAAATAAAAATAAAAATCTACAAAATAAAATATCGACCATTCTTAAATTATAAAAAATAAAAAGACAAGAAAATAGCAAAAAAAAAAAAAATTCCCTTTATGGAGGTGTCACAAGTTTTCAAGATTTTTCTTTAATCTTCTTCTTCCTCTCTTCTATATTTTTTCAGAATAATCTCTCTCTAATTTTATTATTAAAAAAAAAAAAAGAAAACCTAAAACTAGAATTGAAAATAAAATATAAAAATCTAAAGTTAAAAATATTTTTTTTCTTCTTTTTTTAATCTGGTTTTCGGAGGCCAAAAGACGTCTGGGCACCGAGCCCCAAGCTTCCTTTTTATAAGCCTCTCCAAAGCCAGCCGCCGACTTTAGCTGCCAACCAACCCTTTTTATTTTTTTCCTTTTTCTTTTCTTTCTTTTGCTGCTGCCGGTCTGACTCAAAGCAGCCACAGGGGTCCCACCATTTGAACAGCTGGCGAGCATTGATTGGCAAGGGGTAGGGACGCGTGGCGACGCTCTATTGGATGAAACAGAAGCTATACGGGAGTTAGTAGGGCGCGCTGCACCAGATTCGGAAAGCCGCTGGATCCCTCACATGCGGCTTCAGACGCGCTGCTGGGGTGTGTGAACGCACTCGCGATAAGGCTGGACGAAAAGCTGAGCGGACGGCCATCAGGGAGCGTGCACGAGCTTGGCGTAGGAATACTTCCAAATTTTCTTTTGAAAATTTTAAATTATTTTTATCACATTTTAACTTTAAATTACTAAATTTAACCTTGTGAACATAATTAATCTATACATTTAGGACAACATAATTATTTTGAGGAAAAATTAAGTTAAATTAAACACTAAAATTATAGTAAAACCATATGTTTAAAAATATTAAAATAACTTTATCAAAATAGAGTTATTAGCCAGCAAAGCATAATTTTCGTAGCGTTTTAAAAATGTTATTTTAAGATGATATCAAATGGCATAACTTATTTGATTATTTGTAAGAAGTTTTTTTTTTTTTTTTTTGGTTTTGTTTTGTTTGTTTTTTAACACACTGCTATGGTATGTTTATCTTTATATTGTTCTTGATATAACGATGCAAATATTTTGAAGTCATTTTAATATTACGCAATAAATATTTTATCATTAATACAAATCCAAAAAGTCACAAAATTCACTGTAATAGGATCTGTAACTAAAACATATTGTATATAGCCAATAATATTCGAAGACTTAAAAAACATTTAAACCACAATTAATTAGTAAATGTTCTTATGAGAAGTAATTTAACGAAAGATTGAAGGAAAAAGATAGACTTCTTTAAAAAAGAAAAAAGAAAAAAGAGAAAACAGTGAGAAAAAAAAGACTTCACGAGCACTCAATAGGAAAGACCTTCACAAGTAAGCACATGCACTTAAAGTCTCGAACCAAATATGAAGAAGCCGCGCTGAAATTCCTGAGAGCAAATTATTATCTAATCCAAGATATTATCTTGCTTGCTTTAAATTTATATTAAAGTGTGATCTTTAAAAAAAACTTTAAGGTGAGTTTGGTTGGTTAGTTTGAGTTGAAATATTTTAGTTGTAATAGTAAATTTTTTTGAATTTTCAGAAAAGACAAAAAACTTTTTGAGAAAAAGACAAACTTTTTAGGAAAAAGATAAAAAAAAAGTTTGAAATAAGTTTGGAATGGAATGGTTGCCAAATGAACCCTTAATTTAAATTATTATTGACCATTATCTACATTTAAATTAAAATTAAAATTAAATTATGATCCTCATCCAAAAATAGCAACCTGTAATTTAATTATTACTAATCATTATCTCATTCAAGATAATAATTTTTCAAATTTCAAATAATTTTTTGACTTAAAATACCTTATTGGTAAAATTATTTCTCCTTGAAATTATCCAAAATAAACTTGAGATTGCTTTTATCCTGCCACATGGAAGTAGTCCCTGACTAGGACTGCTTGTGACCCATGCCTACACGTTGGGGATGAGGGTTGGTGTTTTCTGCTTCTTTATGTCCTATCCAGGACACTTCCGGCATACTCTCGGATCACCGAAAATTATTCCATATCGTTTTCTTGGAGTTTTTGAGCAAGTAAGGGACCTCACATATGAAATCAAAGATGAAATAATATTAGATTAGTTGATTAACGTAATAATTTATCCATATTATTAAACTCCGTGATTACTGCACTAAAAGTATAAAACCTGAACTTTTTGATTTTATATCGAATTAGAAAAACTTATTAATAGTGCTTTTGTCTATAACAGATATTACAATTTAGAAAATAAGATATTCATAAATGAGAGTAAGGTTAAAATTATATTTTACCTTCTCAATTATTTTATCAATAAAGTCGTGTCGTTTCATATTGATTAAACCCTATTTATGAAATCCTCCATAAATAGAAAATCGTTCATTAAATAAATTATAGAATGATTGGGGATCCCTTTTGTTAAATCAAGTCAGAAATGACACTTTAAAAGAATATCGTTGCTTATTGTGAAAGAGTTATGGATATATCTACGAATAATGTTTTCATCATCCATACAATGCATCTCCAACTTATCAATTGGTGTTGCCATCCTATAGCGCCTAACCCTTTGATAAATTAAAAGATATATCATACAAACATTCAATCACTAATTCACTCAAGATTAATATGTCTAAAAAAATATCAGTCAAAGTGAATTGATTTATCTTAAATGAAATTATTACATAAATCAGTATCATTTTAGATCCGGTTCAATATAATTACGATAAAATATACATATATATATATATATATATATCAATGTTTTTATTTAGAAAGCCACATTCCAAGAGTCAAGATAAATGACTAAAAAGAGTGGAAATAGACTAACATAATAGTCTTATCGAAGTCAAAGTGTCCACCCATGCTTCACGATTACAGATTCTCAATTTAGATTATCACTTTAACATTATATATTTCCACATACTTCCCCATGCAAAATATTAAAGTTATTTACCGATAATCTTGCTACTATTTACTTGTTACAAATCTATATTAATAAAAATATTCAGGATAACCAATTTATGAAATAAATAAATAATAAATTATCTTTTATTAGATAAATGTCTAAAACCGAGAATAAGTTTTCTCTTTAGGGCACTAATCTTAACATCTAAGCCATTGATTTTTGTACTAGTAAGTCTGCAGCCACTAAATCAAAGATTCCTATTTTCCTTAAATTATATTGAATAGGAATGTTCTAGATATTTATTCTATGCAGACAAAATCTTGGTCAGTAAACCTAGGATACCAGTATTATCTTATCTGTTCGAGATTGACTTGATCTCCAAGTTTTGATTATTTTAAAAAATTACATAGTGTAATTCTGTCTCAAAACTTGTTCTCCAAGTTACTAAAAAGAAAATCAGCATAATTTTTCACGTGTTTTAAAACTTGGCTATCAAGTTTCTATATTGAAAAATGTAAGTAGTCTAATGTCATCAGTCTAAAATGGTAGACAGTTTCATCTGCTCTAAAACTTGGCCCCCAAGTTTATATACTGCATTCTAATAAGCAGTATTTTTCTCATAAGTCCTAAATTTAAACTGTCAATTCCCACTTGTTACTTTGCTCATGTTGTTGGATTACTGTGGATGGATATCGTACTATGACTTTGATGCAATGCAACAAGAACTAGCTTTAATTGTCCAAGGCCAAATATGACAATAGGACCACCCCAAGATCAAATAAGATAATTTTATGATTTTCATGAAGTCTGTTAGCAATATCGGATATGGATGAAGAATTAGTATTTTTTAGGTGAAAATAGGTCAACGAGCAAAGTTCATTGCTCTTCCATGACATATGTCGCTTTTCGGGCAAATTCCATTGTTTAGGCCTTCAAAAGAAAGTCTTTTTTTTTTTTTTTTCCTTAAGTTGACTTATGAATTTATTCCAATTCCGATTGTGTTTCCATATTACTTTAGTCTAGTAGTTTTCAAAACAGCTTTTTGTTATGTCATTTCCATCTTTGGAAAGTTTTGTATCTTTTTTTTTTAGGCCGTTTTTGTTTAATTTCTCATTTGTATTTTGTCATATAAATAAGGAACCCTTTTCTAATGAAAACCAGAAGTTGTTGACTAAAATTTTAAGTTTACTTTCTCTTTCCATTCAGTATTCTGTGGGAATCAAAAAATTTTAAATTAGATGGAAAGAGTATTTATGCCAACTTTCAAAAGTTCTGGGGGTATATATACCACTTTTCAAATTTCATGTGAAAAAGATTAACAAGTTACCAAAGTTTAGTCGCGCCAAATTCAATGAAATGAGTGTTTAATTAACAAATAACGTATATGGTCAGCCATATCTACTGCGTCAACTCGCTTACAATAAAAGATGACTCGGGGATAGCAAACAAGTGTAATCGACAATATCGTTTTGTGCAGAGGGCTATGTTTTGGGCATTTTCGATTCCATCAAAAACCATCCGGGATTTTCTGATACAATATGTCACCAACCACGGGCACGTCAACGTCTCAAAAATGTGAACCTTGGAATGCCTCTATTTCTAATTGCAGCACTTGAGGACAACAGCACAAGGACTCGTGAGTTACTATTTGTACGTGGCTATATTAAGAAATAACATATGAGGTAGTTTCTCGTATTAGTCAGAGATTAAATACAAGGCTAACATCTCAAGAGTTCAAAATCTTGTTACCGTACATAACACCCACAGGATGGATGTGTTGGTAAGGGTGAGTGCCTTTGCTAGTGTCTCTCCTTCGTCCACCCAAATTCGACTCTTATTATCTCTCTTTAGGCCTTGTTCCAACTTTGACTATTGTAGCATTGATTTAGTGATGGAAGGGTAGACCTCGGACGGTCGACTGAGAGAAACTAGTTTAAAAAACATGCATTCTTACTATATCTAGGGAAAATGGGTTCTTCCTTGTGGGGTTGAAAATTTATAAATAATCGGACCATCCCTAAATCCTTTTTATTCACAAAAAATAAAAAATAAAAAAAAATAAAAAAATCCCGTTACCAAACATGATTGTTTTACATTACCATCATTTCATTTATTCACCGGTAAGACAAAAGAAAAATACATGAAAAAAGAGAAAGAACAGATACGGAACACGAACAGAAATCACTACAGGCAGCTCAAAGCTTTCTAATGAGCAATTTCCTACTTTTCTCGAGTACCAATTATATCAATCGATGCGACGGGTAGTGCCCATAATTGGGCGACAGAGAAAATGAGAACTTAGACAACATGAAAGCAAGAAGAATCCGGAGTTCAGCCATGGCAAAATTCTGTCCCAAAAATCCGAAGGGCATATGAGCCACTCACACCATTATCTTGGCCACTCTTCATTATTATTTTGTGCAGTAATTATACTTTTAGGACCACATGATTCTTTTACAGCATCAAAATTAAAAATTATCACATCAAGGTGTTCATAAATCAGAATTCTAGTTCTTCCATAAATAAAATACTGGTTCTTGAAACAGTTGCATGAACAATACGGAAATGGAAAGATAACTACAGACTTTTGCTCTAACCACAATCTCTTTCATATTTGTAAGCATTGTCTCCTGATAATATATGTAAACAAATACCAATTAATAGCTCAACGGGGTGAGAGGAAAATAGTTTGAGTAGGAACTTGAAAGTATTTTCATTTCTCTTATTAACGGGAGCACAAGCTTCATATCACTAAAAAATATTTCTTAAAAAAAAATTACTAATGAGAATCAGAGAATTTGAACTCAAGACCTAATATATAAGAAGTGTAAGATAAGTTGGTTATGGTGATATTAATTAACGCAATACAATAGATTTTTAAATGTTTTTTTTTTATATAATACTATAGGATCTTACTAATTTGTTGAATAAAATAATTAAGAGCAATTATGATGAAGTTAAGTTGTATAAGGAGCCAAAGCTTGACTAATGAGGACTACCCACTTGAGTCGGTAAAAATCCTAGAATCTCCTTGAGCTCGAGGATTGGGTTATCCAATAAAAAGACCCATTTATAAATTAATTAGGGCTCCATCGCCTTGTAAGTTATTTTAAATGGTGCGTAGGCACCGACTAATTTTTAACTTGATCAGTTTTCTCTTTCTATTTTTAATGACAGATAGAGAAGAGAATAGCACAATTTGATTACTTACACCAAAATTGACGGCACATTTTAATTAGATTGGCTCTATTTTAATAAGTTGTAAGTTTTGTTTGTCTCGTATTTATATGAGACACTATCCGAATAATAACGTTTCGACAATAATGTTTTAATCTATTCATTCCACCAATTGGTTATTTTTTCCCTGCTTTTTCCCTAAACAAATTAAAGTCCATAACATGACATCATTTTCATTCGCTGACTTACGCATGGCAACTCATTATAATGAATGAGACAATTTCTAGTTATAGAATTTACACCATCGTACCTCATGAACAAAGAAGTAGAACTCACAGAGACCACACTAGTGTATATATCTTTGCTAATTCCAGAGCAGTCTGCCTGGAAAGTTGGTCGAAATTGATCTCTACAGTCATGTTTTCCTCAACTTCTTTTTTTTTTTTTTTTTTTTTTCAATAGTACAGAAATAAAAAAGATAGAATGATGTGGTTAAATTTTCGGATACTTAGGAAGTTTCTAGCAACCCTGATTCGTCATCCCATCACCTTGTTTGATTTTCCATCATTAACTTTATATTGTTTTTTATAGTATTAAATTTAACGGCATGGAAAAGTGATTAAGGTGTTAAAGAGATGACGATCAGCATGTCTTGATACATCTATTGATTTTCATCATTGTAATTCTTTAAAAAAAAAAAAAAGACTAGAGACGTAATAAAATCACCCCTTTTACCATAGTTATAATTTCTTCTTTTTCTTTGTTTCTTTTATTACTTTTTTTTTTTTAAATGTTCAAACATGCCAGTTCAACATGAGATCGAAGTACATAACAAGTTAATTCACGTTTTTTTTTATAAAGCAAAAATTTATTGAGGAAAAAAAAAAGGAAGAAAGTTCATGAATGTGTTACTATTTGATACTAATTTGGAATGATATTCGCGGATGGACTTTGGGTGGAGTTATAGTCTTTGTTTCTTAAATATTTCTAGAATGACACTCGTTGTAGTCTTTAAAAGAATTATAAAACAATTCACCTTCATGTAAGTTATGAATTATATTTGAATTACATGGTATATTGATTAACTGTTACTAACATTTAAGCGTGAATGTACTTATCAATAGTGATTCTCATCGATGTTTTGAGACTGTTACATGACAGCCCCCATCACTTGTTACATAGTGTATCATAAATTGTTAAATATTTTTTTTATTTGTCTACTCTATGCATCCTCGTCAAATTATACGTGTATATGTGTGTGTATATTTGTATATATTAAGGTAAAGCACATATATGATGATTTCTTACATCACATAGACTTAAGAAATCACCATATATGTGCTTTACCTTAATGATAAATTAATCAAACAGATTTTGAGAAGAAAATGACGGCTGCAACTGTGTTCTCTTCTTATATCATTTTCTTACACTAAAAAATACGGAAAAGAAAAAAAAAAGTAATTTATTCCCTCGTGCATTCATATTCATATTTGTCTTCTTTGACTTTTTGCACAAATATCCACTGAACTCGTTGCCTAATTAGATTTTTCCTCTTCAAGTGTTTACTCTAGCATTTTGTGAAATTAAAAATGTGTAACAGAGAACCCCCAAATCGATAATTCCAATGAAAATTGACCCGTAACTTAACATAAATCGTTAGTTAATGAAATTAATCTATTTTAACTTAAATTTGCTGGATTTTAAGTCTTTAATTAAATTTTATCAAAATTAAAAATCATAAAACTTCGTTTGAAATATAAATTTGGATTAACATTAATTAAAAAAAAAACTGACCTATATACGAGTCACAAGTCAATTGACATCGAAAAATTAAGATTTATTAACTTAGGTATTTTACTACACACTTTCAAATTCATAAAGTAAATTTTCAAAATTAAAATCTACAATATGAATTATAATTGCGCTATAAAATCAGGACAGTAATGAAAAAACAAAAACCTTTTCCTTTACACTCTAAAATGGAGGAAGAGAACTTTCAGATGAGAGAAGAGGAGGGTTGGGAAGCATCATTTTCTTTTTCACTGTCGTAGGGCCATTCGTGGTTGTCCTTTTCCTCAAGTTCTCTTCTAAATTATCTTGATTCATTGGGATTTTCGTTATTTTTTGAAACATTATATTCCGTTTACATCTATTCTGATTGATGTGAATTGCAAAATGGATGCCCACTTAAAGTGTATGCATGATGTCACTAGCCAATATTCAAGCTTTAGTCTGTCTTTGATTACGTAAAGGATAAAGCCCTTATCCTATGACGACGAAAAGCGAAGTTGCCAACTTTGTTGACAAAGGATGCCTCCCTGATGTCCAAAAGAAAGGGTTACTTCCTACTTTGTGTGTGTTCCCGCATCCGTCGGGAACATTCGTGTACCGTGCCTACGGGGCCCTAAGGGAATTAGGTGATCTGTATGCAATGATGTATGCATTAGCGGAAAAAAAAAATGTCACACTGTGAATTAAATGAGTTAGCACCGGTATTATGAAATTAATTATGGCATTGGTCAACGATGATTCTTATATAAAAGGATGATATAGTATTTTTATATAAAGTTAGAGTGTGAAAGTTGTCTACAATAATAGTAAGAAAAGATATGATAATCCATGACCATATTGATTTTTCTATTAATTAGCTAAGCTCATGTCAGGTAAAGTAGATAAGATTAAAGGTATGCTAATGAGTAAATAATCAAAGCGAGAAACATTCATAAAAAGGGTCAGCTAATTAGATGGACATAAAATGAACAAGTAAATAATCTGTATATTAATTGTTAGTGACTAAACGCTGTAGATAATAGAAATGGAAAGCATTGACAAAAATATTAAATAAACAATCAGGTGTACAGAAAATAATTACTGCAGGAGGGAATAGATAAATAATCAAAGCATGATATACAAGTTGCTCATTTATCTAACTTGGTATTTCATTAACTCAATGGAAAACGTAAATAAAAAAAAAAAAAAAAAAACAATACATACAGACATACATACATACATACAATTTATGAAAAGAGCTGATGCAACTAGGTTAATTACCTACTTGTTTGGTAGCTTTTTAATTTTTAATTATTTATTTTCCTATTAAGTGACACGTGTATAATAATAATAATTTTGTTACTTTTTGTACCTTGGTTTTAAGATTATTTATGTTTCGTTTGGTTTCTATAACCATGTTTTCCTAACTACTATCCCCTGCAACTTTGTACGTCTTAATAAAAGGAAAAAAGCACTCAAACGTTTGCTCTGCACACGTATTCATATGTTTCTAAAAAAGAAAGACCTTTGGCAAACCTTTTGCATTTCAAATGTTTCAGCAGTGGTATTTATACAATGGTCAAACACAAAATCATAGAGGGAATTTCTTCTACGCAGCAATGAGCAAAAGAATAAGCCAAAGAACCAAATAGGACACTTGACAGCTAATATGTACAAACGGTAAAATAAATGAAATACAACAAATGAGGTCTAAGTCCGGAAAATGGATAAGAGCAGGGGAAGCTTCGAGAACATCTATCAAACGACACACCAACTAAGCCATTTATCAATATATGAAGCGTTTTGATTAATAACTTGTATGAAAACTTCAAGTGATTTTCATCATCTTCGCTAACAGTGTCTTCCACTCAAATCATCTTTCCTTCTGCTGTTTCTTATTTCTTTTTTTTTTTTTTTTCCCGACAAATTCTTTCCTTCCATCTCTGTCTCTCTCGATACTGTTAGATAATATAGTTTGATATTTATTTTATTGCTTATTGCTTATTTCCTGTTATTATTAGGTTTCCTTCTTTTTAAGAGTTAAGTATAGATTAGTTTTTTTTTTTTTTTTTCCATATTTTTCTATTTAGCCTATATAAACCTATTTTGATGCATTATTTTGACTTTTTGATTGGAATAAGAAATCCTAGCTTTCTCTTGCTCCCAAATTGGTTTTTTGGTTTTCTACATGATATCAAAGCCGACGTCCGTACACCTCCGTCATTCGTAACGCCGTCCGTACACTTTTTTCGGATTGTCCGCACAATTGCTCGCTTTTGCACCATAACCCACGGGTCCCAAGATCTTTCAAGTTTGATGGAAAACTGCAACCCGTTGCTCAGCGATGGTGAAGACGCCACAAACAGTTAGAGAAGTCCATTTGATATGTTGATTTGAATGCCACAAGTAATCCTTGATAAGTTCGAATAAGTTTCTTCAAAAACTCAAGAAGAATAACTCATAATATGAATAAATATAAAAAACCGCTTTCATAGTTCGAAAATCAGCCTTATATAATTGAATTTCAATTTCTAAAATTCCTAATCTATCCCTAAAGATAAACGTACCTAAAAAAAACCTTGGAATCAGATTTATCTAAACAAAAATACTAAAATTCGGATTTAAATTCAAATTTTAAACTAAAACTTAAAACTAAAAAAAGATTACAAAAAAATCAAATATTGATCTGATCTTGTTTTGAATTTTGCGCTTCTTGAATACTTGAAAACATAATCTTGACTTGATTCTTTGTTAGAAAATAACGTCCACTTTAGCCTTGGGAAATGAAAACATCCACATTAGCCTTGGAAAATAAAAAACATCCATATCAGCCTTGGCTTTCTTCCGGATCAACTTTGATTATCTGTCTTTGTTCACCATCAATAGTGAACACACTCTCTTTTTGTTGTAGAACTTTTCGGACTAAGTTATCTAACTCTTCTTCGAATCTTTTAGTGACTAAGTTATTCAACTCTTCTTTGAATCTTTTAGTTCAAGCTCTCATCACTGGACCAACTAGAACTTGAATTGGTTCGTGAGTGTTCCTTTGAGCTATTGGTTCGTGAGTATTCCGTTGAGCCTTGATGTCCTCATCATCCCCCCCTTCCCCTATTGAGAAGGATTTATTCTCAAATCATCATCTACATCAAAAGGACTCAAGTCAGTAACATTGAAAGTAGTACTAACATTATACTCGCCAGGTAAGTCAAGTCTATACGTATTGTTATTGATCCGTTCTAGCACTTGAAAAGGACCATCTCCTCGGAGCAACAACTTAGAATGTCTTTGTGTCGGAAGTCTTTCTTTCATTATGTGTAGCCATACCTAATCACCGGGTTTAAAAACCAACCTATGACGTCCCTTGTTAGCTTGTTTGATGTATTGTTCGGTTCACCTTTCTATGTTGAGCCATGCTCTCTCAGGGAGTTGCTTTACAAATTCTGCCTTTTTCTTACCATTTAAGTTCACATGCTTGGAAACAGGTAAAGGTGATGAATATAACAGAGTTAAAGGATTAAAACCACAAACAATTTCAAATTGTGAGAACTTAGTAGTAGAATGAATCATACGATTATAAGCGAACTCAACATGTGGTAAACATTCTTCCCAAGTCTTAATGTTCTTACTAATGATAGCCTTAACCAAAGTGGATAGAGTCCTATTAACTACTTCTATTTGACCATCGGTTTGAGGATGACAAGTCATCGAAAACAAAAGTTTCGTTCATAGTTTTCCCTTTAATGTCTTCCAAAAGTAACTCAAGAACTTAGCATCCTGATCTGACACGATCGTCCTAAGCATACCATGTAACCTCACAATCTCCCTAAAGAACAAATCTGCAACATGAGAAGCATCGTTAGTCTTATGACAAGTGATAAAATGAGCCATCTTAGAAAACCGATCTACAACCACAAAGATTGAATCCATTCCACACCTACTTCTAGGTAAACCTAGAACAAAGTCCACTAAAATATCAATCCAAGGTGAACTAGGAATAGTTAAGAGCGTGTAAAGACTATTCGGCTGAGCTCTCGATTTAGCCTACCTGCAAGTGACACATCTACCACAAAGTCTCTCTACATCCTGTTTCATGTGTGGCTAATAGAAGTGCTCTTGCAATATCGCTAGGGTTTTAGTGACTTCAAGTGTCCCATCAACCCTCCACCATGGGATTCCCGAACTAACAAGTCTCTCACCGAATAATTAGGCACACACAACTTATTCTTTCTAAACAAGAAGCCCTCATGCCTATAGAATTTACCCTTAGCTGATTTTTCACAAGCACTATAAACTTCTCCAAAGTCATGGTCATCATGATAAAGCTCCTTAATATGCTCATATCCAATGAACTTAGCATCAAGAGTAGAGATTAAGGTATACCTGCGTGAAAGTGTATCCACAACCACATTTTCCTTACCTTGTTTATACCGAATGAGATAGGGAAAAGTTTCAATGAACTCAACCCATCAAGCATGTCTCTTATTCAGCTTGTGTTGACTTTTCAAGTGTTTCAAAGATTCATGATCCGTACGAATCACAAACTCCTTTGGCCACAAATAGTGTTGCCATGTCTCTAAAGTTCGAACCAATGTGTACAACTCTTTATCATAAGTGGAGTAATTAAGTGCAGCTCCGGTTAGCTTCTCACTAAAGTACACAAGTGGTCTCCCATCCTGCATAAGAACATCGCCTATACCTACACCAGAAGCATCACATTCGATTTCGAATGTTTTAGAAAAACTAGGTAAAGCAAGTAAAGGAGCATGAGTAAGCTTGTGTTTAATAAGCTAAAACACCTTCTCTTGTTTTTCACCCCTTTTGAATGCAACGTTCTTCTTGATAACTTTGATAATCGGTGCAACGATGGTACTAAAATGTTTCTAAAACCTTTTGTAAAAATTAGCAAGTCCATGAAAACTTCTAACATTACCTATACTGGAGGGGGTCGACCACTCTTGGATGGCTTTGATCTTCTCTTCATCAACCTCAATACCTTTAGCACTCACAATAAATCCTGGGAAAACAAGCTTATCGGTGCAGAAAGTACACTTTTGGATGTTAGCATATAACTTCTCCTTTTTAAGCGCATCCAAAACTGAATGCAAATGTGAGACATGATCATGCAAACTCTTGCTATAAATTAGAATATCATCAAACTAAACAACAATGAATTTACCAATGAAAGCATGCAAGACATGATTCATTAAGCGTATGAAAGTACTAGGTGCATAAGTTAATCCAAACGGCATAACTAACCACTCATACAATACATATTTAGTTTTAAATGTTGTCTTCCATTCGTCTCCTTCTTTCATTCGTATTTGATGATACCCACTCTTAAGATCAATTTTAGAAAATAGATAAGAATTATGCAGCTCATCTAACATATTATCTAAGCGATAGATAGGGTGTCAATACTTTACCGTTATGTTGTTTATGGCTTTACACTCAACACACATCCTTCATGTCCCATCTTTCTTAGGCACTAGAATCACCGGAACTGCACAAGAACTCATGCTTTCTCTCATATATCCTTTCTCCAACAATTCTTCGACCTACTTTTAAAGCTCTTTCGTCTCTTCCAGATTGCTTCTATATGTTTGTCGGTTTGAAATTGATTCATCGGGAACAAAATTGATTTGATGTTCAATCCCTCGGATAGGTGGTAAACCGTGTGGTACCTCTTCGGGAAACACATCCTCAAACTCTTGCAAGAGAGAAACAACAACACTAGGCAATAAAGAGTCAAGTTGGTTAGTGTTTAAATGAGCCTCCTTGTATATGAGTACAATCATCAGCTGTTTTGAAATAAACGCTCGCTCACTTGTTGTTGCATAAAAATTTCTTTGTTTTCTCTCCGTTTTTACCTCCTTGGCTGAATTTTAATCTATCTCTTCTTCCTTACCAGATTTGACATTATTCTCACTATGCACATTGTCACTCCTTTTTTCACTCATGTTCTTTTGATTTCTCAGTTTCTTTTGTTCACTCAATTTTTGTAACCTTACTTGATCCTTATAGACTTTGTTTCGGTGTCATCGGAACCAGAGTGACTGTCCATTGATTGCATGTGAATGAGTATTTGTTGGTAAAGTCATCATGTTGCACACGTCGGTCGAATTGCCACAGTCTTCCTAAGAAAAGATGTCTAGCTTGCATTGGTATCGCATCGCACAATACCTCATCCTTCTATTTACCGATTCAATACGGTACAACAACCTACTTCGTAACCCTTAGTTCACCACTATTGTTCAACCATTATAGCTTGTATGGATGAGGGCGCTTAAGTGTTGTGAGCCTTAGCTTTTCAACCATGAAAGTGCTAGCAACATTAATGCAACTACCGTCATCGATAATAGCACTACATACCCTATCTTTCACGTGGCAATGAGTGTGAAAGATGTTCTCCCACTGTATTTCTCCTTCATCTTCTCTAGCTTGCAAGCTTAAGGCTTATTGTGTGACTAGTCCAAGCATCTCACCATGATCTGCCCCGATCTCCTCATCTCCTATGGGGGTGTCCTCCAATGGTGGCATATCATCTAGATCAGTTTCGTCCTAAGATTCAATTTAACCACTTTCTTGGATCACCATAATTCACTTGTTTAGACATTGGCTAGCTATAGGCTCTCTCCCTTGACATTTAAAGTATTTAATCTCACTGGAACGAATTGAAGTAGGGGCTGATTTACCTTGAGAGGCTGTGGTAGTGGTGGTTAGTTTGGGGTCGGGTTTGGCCTTGAAGGTGGATAGGTTTTCTTCTTTCTTTGGGTAGTTCGACCTCTAAGGTGCGGCACTCGAATTTTGTGGGACTGGTCTTGGCAGTGTACCACCCCTCTTGAGTTGCCTCTCAACCTTGATTGTCATATGCACCAAATCCTCCAATTCCACCTAATGGTATATCTTGATTGTGTTAGCAATCTCTTGATTTAAACCATTCAAAAATCTAGCCATTGTTGCCTCCTAATCCTCCTCCAGGTTGGCTCTAATCATAGCCATCTTCATCTCGTTATAATACTCATCAATGTTCCGATTACCTTGATGGAGACCTTACAGCTTGAGATATAGATCCCGGTAATCGTGACTTGGTACAAATCATCGTCTCATCACTCTCTTTATCTCATCCCAAGTTTCAATAGGGTGTTCTCAGTTTCGCCTCTTATTGATGCATAGCTGGTCTCACCACATAATAGCAGTAAATTCAATTTCAGCAAGTTTTACCTTTTTTACTTCAGAGTAATTGTGACAATCAAAAACCAACTCCATTTTCTTTTTTCACTCAAGGTTTGCTTCAGAATCACTTTTTCCTTGAAATGCAGGAATTTCATCTTGATACTTCCTAAGTTGTTATCCACCCGATTCCTAGCTTCTCTATCCTGGCCATATCTCCTATGACTGCCCATGGACATGCTATCAAACTCCTCATCTAAATCGTCCCCTTCAAACTCATGAACTTCCCTTTGATGCAACCTATTCCTCCTTGAGGCGTTCAGAGTAAACGGTGGCTGTCTCCGTTGGGTTCCCTCTTCTACCCTATCCAACCTCTCATGTATATATTCTAACTCCACCCTCATTATCCGTATCATCTTCCCCATTAATGCTTGTATTTGCAATTTTGGATCCACAAGTAGTGGAATTAATCTCTTTATTTGTGTTTTTCTCTTGATTTTAAGACATGATTGAAATCTACAAACAAGGTTAGAATAATATGGAAGAAAAGGTCCTCACCACACTCCCTCACGTGTTTCACTCGAAGAATAATTCTCTCAAATCCACTCGTATTTCACTCAATCTAATTTGGTTTCTACCCTCTAATAGACTCACACACTCTGCTTTTTCCACTCGTATTCTTCTTTTAGTTCTTTCAAAACTAATCAAACAAGAATAACAAGAATTCAAGCAGCAAATCAAGACGAGAAGCAAACCAAACGGATCAAATTTGTCACAGATTCTGATGATTTTTTGACTAAGAAACAAGATTAAACACACAAATTTGTCATGAATTATGATAATTTTTTTTTGGATCCTTTTTTTTTTTTTTTTTTTTTTTCAGATTCTTTGCTTTTCTTTTTTTCTATGGATTTTATGACTTTAATGATTGTGGGAATACGAATTTAAAGAGCAATCCAAACAAGAACAAGAATCAAAATCAAAGGATAAGAAATTTAACCAATTAGTTTGTTTGTTTGTTTTTTTTTTTTTTTTTTTTTTTAGGGTTTGTAAACTTGGTGGGAATCAAATTATGATTTGAAAATCCTAAAAGACCTCAATATCAAAGCAAGTAATTTGACTTTAAATCAAACACTAATATCACCGATTTAAGGTGAGAAAAAACTGGGTTTTTAGTGTAGCAGTAAAATTTTTTTTTTTTAATTTAGGATGAATTTAAAAAAGAAAAACAAGAAAAGGATAGGCAACCCAAAGGAACCTAGGCTCTGATAACAACTGATATAAACCACGGCAACATCATGATGAAACCTGATACCAAATTTGGAAGCAATAACCCAAGATCTTTCAAGTTTGATGGAAAACTACGACCCCTTGGTTAGCGAAATAAGAACCTTGGTATAGAAAAAAATGCCACAAATGGTTATGGAAGTCCGTTTGATAAGTCGATTTGAACGCCATAAGGAATCTTTGATAAGTTCAAATAAGTTTCTTCAAGAACTCAAAAAAAATGACTCACAATATGAATAAACATCAAAAACTACTTTAATAGTCTGAAAATCAACTTTATATAGCTGAATTTCAATTTGTAAATTTCCTAATTTACCCCTAAAGATAAATGTGTCTAAAATAACCATGGAATCGGATTTATCTAAACAAAAATACTTAAATTCGAATTTAAATTCGAATTTTAAACTAAAACTTAAAACTTAAAAAAGATTACAAAGAAATTAAATCTTGATCTGATATTGTTTTGAATTTTGAGCTTCTTGAACACTTGAAAACGTAATCTTGACTTGATTCTGTGTTGGAAAATAATGTCCACTTCAGCCTTGGAAAATAAAAACGTCCACATTAGCCTTGGCTCTCTTCCGGATCAACTTTGATGAGTAAAGTCAGTCTTTGTTCACCATTAGTAGTGAACACAATCTTTTCTTGTTGTAGAACTCTCTGAACTAAGTTATTCAACTTTTCTTTAAATCTTTTAGCTCGAGCCCTCGTTATCGGACTAACTGGGACTTGGAATTAGTTCGTGAGTATTCCTTTGAGCTATTGGTTCGTGAGTGTTCCATTGAGCCTTTATATCCTCATCATTGTGCTAAACAACATTAGTGCAACTACGGCCATCGATAACAACGGTACAAACCTTGTCTTTCATGTGGCAATGAGTGTGAAATATGTTCTCCCGCTATGCTTCTTCTTCTTTAGCTTGCGAACTTAAGGCTCGTCGTGTGACTAGTCCAAGCATCTCACCATGAATTACCACGAACTCCTCATCTCCTACGGGGGCATCCTCCAATGGTGGCATATCATCTAGATCAGTTTCGTCCTCGGATTCAGTTTCACCACTTTCCCGGATTACCATAACTCGCTTATGTGGACATTGGCTAGCTATATGCCATCTCCCTTGACATTTGAAGCATTTAATCTCACTAGAACGAGTTGAAGTAGGGGCTGATTTACCTTGAGAAGCCGTGGCTGGTTTAGGGTTGGGTTTGGCCTTGAAGGTGGATAGGTTTTCTTTTTTCTTTAGATAGTTCGACCTCCTAGGTGCGGCACTTGATTATGGGATTGGTCTTGGCCGTGTACCACCTTTCTTGGGTTGCTTTTCAACCTTGATTGTCATATGCACCAAATCCTTCAATTCCACATAATGGTGTATCTTAATTGTGTTAGCAATCTCTCGATTTAATGTTGGGATCTATATGTGCCCTAAGGATAGAAAATCAATATTAGGGATTTTCTGTAAATATGACATTTTGATATTAATAAGAGGAAGTTTGTGACGCCCCCTTACTACGTAGAGCCGTCACGCCTTACTTACTTACTTAACTTTACTTGAAAATTAGGAATATTTTTTTTTTGAAACATACTTATAAAAAGCATTTGTCTTTAGCAATATATCATTACTACTTAAGTAAACGTTACTTAAGGTCTTTAGTTCCAAAATACCATAAAGCATAATTTGTCTTCATCATGTATATACTTATATATACAAAACTTCTTTACTTATCAAAAGATTGCGGAAATAATACGTAGTGGTATCCACACCGCCTTCGTCCGCCTCCACATCATCCTCACAATGCCCACCATTACGCTGCGGGTTTCTTACCTACAGTATGAAATATAACTGAATGAGCTTTCGCCCAGTAAGTACAAACATAATCTCACAAAATATTAAAACATCTTGAAAACATTCATCATCATATGCATATGCGTGAACCATTTATGTTCCATTTATGCATTTCTTTTAACTTACTTATCTTTCTTATGGGCCCCATAGTGTACGTACCATCATTTATTTAGCGCGCCTCCAGATTACAGATAGGGGTTGCAAGGTCCCTAACTGCTCTGGGAATATTGGGTGATTACACCCTCCCGCATCAACGAGAGGGTGAATCCTTTACTTCAACATGAAAAATCCTCCACCTTATGGGAGGTCGGTACGACACTTTACTTGTGATTTCTTATCATGTTATTTATCTTTAATGAACATACCTTATGATGTCACTATATGATAACATACTTTTTATCTCATTAATAACATGGCATGGCATTTTTTTCATTCATGGCATTTGCAAACATGACATTTTTATAAACATGACATTTTGCAAATATAGCACTTTCATAATCTTTTGCAAAAATAGCACTTTTTATAAACATAGCATTTTGTAAAAATAGCACTTTTTATAAACATAGTATTTTATAAAAATAGCACTTTTTATAAACATGGCATTTCATAGATATAGCACACAACATATTGCAGCATATTTGAAAACCACATACTTGAACATAAATTTACTAGCTTTTATACTGCAGGTGAGGTTTGTACTTACCTCTAGTGCCGTGTCCTTAAATTGCGTTCCTTAAATTGTCGGCAACGGCAATTCACTTTCCTGATATACCAAAAATATAGGATCAAGATCCTTTCGTAAGGTGTTGGTGACCTACCAACACTCACATCTACTTTTGGTTGTATGTCTCTTATACATGATATCCATCTTGGCCACTTTATCCCCGTTCTTTAGCGAACTTCGATTAATCCTTAAGAGGTTACGTTGGGTAACCTTTTTGGTTAGAGCCTTGTTCTATTATTGGGCTTTGTTCATACATCCTTGTTATTGGGTTATTTCCATTAACCCTTTAAATCTTAGCCCAAATATACATGTGGGTATCCCTTAGGGTTATGTTGGGTAACCCTTAAGGTTAACCTTAGTTAACCTTGGGTCAACCTTTTGTCAACCCTTGGTTATCTTTGGGTTTGTAACTCAGATACAATATCCGGTTACCGTTCGTATTTTATTTCAAAATTCCTCTTCCTTATTTTTGGAAAATCTTGTGTAATTTACTTCCAAAAATCCTTCATTTTGCTTGTAAAAATTCTAACTCCTTTAATTAGAAAATACATTGACTTAATCCCATTATTTTCTTTAACTTGTAAATTCTTGGTTGAAACCCTCTTTTCCTTTACTTCGGAGAAAAATGTGAAATTTCAAACCCGAGCCCTTAAAATTCATGATTTTTGAAACAAATCTTTTATAAAATCATTTGGGGTCGGAAACCGCCTTTGGAACGGTTTCCGAAGCTAAAATAACCATTTAAGAGCACTTTACAATTTTTCTAGAAAATATTTTCGTGAAACTCATGTGCAAGATTTCGGACTCCCTGCACACCTTCCATAAATCACGCCCAGTTTAAAAATCGGCTTGGAATTTGAAAAAGTTGTCTTCACGAAAGTTTTGTAGCTCTCAAAAAATGCTAAAACTTTTGTGTTTTGAGAAAAATCCAGTTCGGCCTAGATCAGTACCAGTTTTTATTTGAAAACGGGTTAACTCTGAAAAACTGGGTGAAGAACGTCCCAGGGCTCAGTCACGGGTTTTGGGTAAAACGGAGGCCGTTGGAGTCTTATTTCGAGATTCTGTCCATGCTGTCCTCTAGGAAAAGTTGTTCCGAACAACTTTCGTGTTTTGAGTTTTACGTCAATCGGCCTCTAAGGGCCTTGAAATTACCCTTTCCCGAAACTGGCCAGATTCGAATCCGAATTGGCAGTTTTGGTTCCTTATTTCGGTTTACGTCCTATTTCGTGGAATCTATCTCGACCGATCACATCGGGAGCTTAGACAACATCAAGCAGCGCTTCTAACGTCCCATTGACACCCATAAATCCATCTCATTCAACTCATGCAACCCAAATCCGAAAATTTAAAAACCTAGGTTGCTTGGTTCTAGCACATGCATCAACACATACAAGCATCACAAAATCCATCCCTAATCTAGCATGCTCTCATGGCTGCCAAGGGCAGATTTTTGGCCTCACCTTATGGGACATACAACCTATCTTCTAGCATGAAAAATCCATCATTTTCAAGCACAACTTTTAAAGCAAACAAGCATCAAAAATCAGCCAACCAAATCCTACCCTAATCAAGCACACACACCAACATTGAGGGCAGAAATTTAAAGTGGACTTATGTCCTTACAAACCACTTGAATCAACATCAAAAACACTTAAATAAGACTTGATTTCAAGGTGGTTTAAGAGATTTACCTCAAACCCAAGTTAGAGTTTTGAAAATCCCAACTCTTCCTTCCTTGTTCTAGCCCACGGCTTCACCACACAAATGGAATCCAAAATTTTTTTGTTAGCTCTTGTTGCTCCTTCTAAAACCGAAAATCACAAGAAAAGGATCCAAGTTTTTCTTACCTTTTCTCCTCCTCCTCTTGCTCGGTTTCCTTTCCAAAAGCTTACCAAAAATTTTCTCAAGTCCTTCCTTGCTTGGCTCACGGATTTGGTTCAAAAAAAAGAGATCCAAGTGATTTTTTGTTAGCTTTTTCTCACCTCTAAACCGAGCATTATCAAGGAAGAAAACCCAAGAATTTTTCAAGATCCACTTACCTCTTTCTCTCTTGCTCTTGGTCGGCCAACTCTTGAAGAACTTCACCAAAAATCTTCTCACTTTTTCTTAGCTCTTTCTCTCTTAGAACCGAAACCCTTGAGATGGAAAACCCAAAATTTCTCTTTGCTCTTACTCTCCCTTTCTCTCCCTCTTTGCTGCCGAGAATTACCCAAGGGAAATGAGAACTTTTGGCTCACTTTTTCCCACAAAAGGCACAAGGAATGGGAGGACTTGTTGATGTGACTTAGTGGTTGGTTTCTTGCCCCTAATTCAAGGCTTTAGTCTTGTCATTTCTTTTCTTCATGCTGGCCGAATCCAAGGGGGGGCTGAAGGGGTTGTGCAGCCGGATTTGAAGAGGAATAGACAAGGGTTTTAGTTCATTATTTTAAGCAAGAAGTGACTAGACTTGATGGACAAAAGTGGTTCAACTTTTTCCTTGATTTAGGGCTTTATGTCTAGTCTTGTTCCCATTGAATTTTTCTTTCCTTGTTATCTCTAGCTGCTGCCGACCAAAGGGAGAGGAATTGGCTGCCACTAGCTTGCTTTGGCTAGTAAAAAAGTGAGTCATAGGCATGATGTTGTTGTCCTTTGCTTGGTTGGACTTGAAAGGCCATCTAGTTACTCAAACCAAACCAAATCCTTTCCTTTTTCTTCTCTAGTTGCCGACCATGATGGAGGGGGGTACAGGGCTGCCGGATTTCATGAGGAAAAAGCATGAGTTTGACTCATTATTTTAAGCAAAAATGACTAGGAGATGGGAGACTTGTGATGGACAAAAGTTGGTGCACCTTTTCTCCTTAATTTAAGGCTTTCCCATTTTTTTTTCTTTTCCTTTTGTCTTCCATGTGTGGCCGGCCATTAAGCATGGTAAAATCCACATAATGCAACTTTGAGTTAGTGGAAGGTGATGTCATTGAGGTGAGGTCATCTTCCACTAGCTCTACCAAGGTCTTGTTTGGCCATTTCGTTCTTTCACAGCTCCTTTCACGCTCTACAGTTATTTCCAACACTGTGATGAGCATTCTTATTTTATATTTTGATCCAAAAATTCTTCCATGTAAATTTTGGACCGAAACTCTCTTTCTCCAATTTTTCGGAGACCTTTTTGTCTTTAATTCTTTTTCGGTGTGCTTGATTTTTCTAGGGTGGATTTATGGCTTATAAAACTTCATTTTCGGAGATTCTTTCCATATTCATTCGTCATACTTGTGAAGTCAACGTTGTGACCCGTCCCGGTCAAACTTTGACTTTTTGGTCAACCCTTTGACTTTTTTTGTCAAAGTTGACTCTTTGGTCAAACCTTTGACTTCTGTAAAATTTCATCCTTTTTCGTTCTTTTTCCTTTAAAAACCTCATTCTTGGCTCGTAAAACATTAATTGAGTCTCAAAATCATTAAGTAAGGACTCGAACATTGTTTAAATAAAATTATGAATTTCTAATTATTATTCATAATTTTTCATATAACACATCATAAATACATAAATTAGACTATAATTCCTTATGAACAAGGAGATTACAAGCCTACAAAATTTCGGGTCTTACAAAGTTATTCATGTTTAATAAGTTGTATCCTATTTACTTTCATTTGTTGATTGTATGATTATTTTGAGCAAACATAAAATACTCTTAGGCTGTTAGTAATATATCGAATTACCATATGTATACGGGGTATGCATAGAAGACATGGTAATTTGATAACAGTCTAAATAAATAGTCCGCAATCAACGGAATAAGATTTGGGGATCTTATTCATGATAAGATTGTAAAGGTTGTCCATTTCCTTGGAATGATGGTTTGTCTTGACTATCGGATAGGTTCCGAGTAGAAACTTTAATGTATACCAGTATTGAGGTATGACATTGGACTGGACCTAAAGTGTTAATTGATTCGGTTTAATAATTCCGTTTATAAGAATCAATGATGCTTTGATTATCATCCTGCATTAATTTTAATCCTGAAATAATTACTTGAGTTCGTATCCATGACTTATGTACTTTAATGCAATAAAGGTGAGACACTGTTAATTCATGGTCAACATACTTGTGTTTTAGGTACATGACTTATGGATGGAGAAATCAAGATTCATAGATACGGAATCCATAGCTATCTTAACGATAGTAAATGTTATCTACTTAAAGGCATTATTCGGGGATTGAAAGATAGTATAACAAGATCTTGGCCATCGGTTTACTTTGTGTTCTCTGGTGGTTTACCAATTGTATGGTTTTACAATTGGTGGTTCTTTCAATGGAGAATGATTGAACTTTAAGTTAAAAAAATTAAAAAGGTAAAACGGAAAAAGTCCTTAATTCAATCATGGATAACATATGGGGATTAAGCAAGCGATGAATAAATCATGGAAGAAGCACTACGTGAGAGAGCTTTCGTAATACGGTATGTAAACAGAAGTTCAGCTTCAAACTTTTAGTGGAATAATTTTGAAGTTGATAATTGATGGATAATTAATCTGGGATTAATTTTTCACAATTATAGGAACCTCTTTACATATTTCCATCGGGTCCTTCTATTAGCTCATATAGTTCCATGAAGCATCTCGGGATTTGTTCCTAATGAGATCGGTAAATTGTAAATGGAATTTAGAAATGTCTATTAAGACATGGTACTCTCTAACATGCAATCCAGAAAAGATTGGACATATGAAATTTGTAGACAAATGATTTGTCAACATGTGATTGGTTAATTTGAATTTTGAAAATAAGATTGTGTTTGAATTTTGGAAAACAAAATTTTTTCTCTCCTAATTAAAAGAGGTGCATGTTTTTTTAATTGTGTGGAGGGAAGAAAATTTTGTTTCAAAATTGTTTAATATATTCCTAATATTAAATTATTAATTGGTTTAAATAATGGAGATTATTTCATGGATTTTTCTTTCCTATTTAAAGAGGTGCACGGTTTTTGTGAGGAAAGAAAATTTGAAATATTTCATTGATTTAAATTAATTAATATGGATAATGTTTATGGAAAATATTTATTCGAATATGTGAATCTTATTTAAATTCGAAAAGGTTTTAAAGAAGTTTGAATCTAGATAGGACTAGGATCTTTTGACTAGTCTAGATTCTAGATTTAAAATTTGAACCACCAATCATGATTTATCTCTTAGTGTGGCCGAAATTTTGAGGAGTGATTTCCTTTTGAAAAATTGTTTTTAGGTTCAATTAATTTAGCCCTAAAGTTGTATGATCTTGTGGTTCAAAATTTATCTAGAAAAATAATTATTAATTATTTTTTAAGAAGGAGATAAATTTTGAAAAGGATTGGAATACTATATAAAGGCTAGGAGTTCTTGAAAAACTAGGATTTGTTTTTCTTATTTTTGGGAAAAACGTTTTTTAAAGGGAAAAACAAATTTGTGTTTCTATCCACATCAAGAAATTCGGCTATCTTGTGAGAAAGAAAAAGAAAGAAAATTCCATTGAATCAAAACTGTGAGGAAGGTTAAACCGAGTGATAATTTTTCATAGGAGGTTAACCGGTTCCTGTTTTGTAGTTTTGAAGAAAGAAGTTGGATCAAATTCTCAACGATGATCATCGGAATTGAGAATGAGGGATCTAGACTTCGGAAAGTATTACCGGTCGCTTGGATTCATAGAACGTGTGCCCACACACACTTTGAAACATGGAACTCGAGAATAGTAAAGAAGACACGTTGGTCAAACGCTCTAGCAATTCCGGAATCCAAGAAATAAGGTACGCTTGATCATGAATATAATTTATTATTATATGCATCATGAGCTTCTTTTTCGGAAATGACATAACATTTTAAAACTTCCGCTGCGCCGTAACTCTGATACCGGATCCAATTTTTCCAACAACTGATATCAGAGCCAACTCATGATCATGCATATAACATAAATTATTTAATCAAATAAATTTCTCTCTATGCATTAATGAAATATTTTAGAGAGTTGGCACTCTAGGTTTTATTTTGAGTATATTAAATATATTATGAATGGATGTATGGATGAATGAATGTTTTATATTATTTTGATAATATATGATGCTTGTTCAATTTTACCGGTCATGATTCCATAGAGGTTAGAATTTGTATCTAGGTTTTTCAAGTGTAATAGATGTGGTCTATTATCACCGCTAGGTCGTTCTTTCAATTCCTAGAATTTTTGTAAGCCGGAAACGACATAGGAATTTTTTTTTTTTGTAAAATTCGGGCTACAATGGATTCAAGGAGATTGAAGATGAACGAAGGTATGGAAATTTTCAAAGAATGTGTTTTTTTTTTGTTTTTTGGTATTTTTTCAATTAAAAACGTTTTTTTTAATAAAAGAAAATCACAAGAATCTTTTTGAAAATTTAATTTTCCAATGATATGTGATCTTGATAATTTGGAAATCAAAATTGAAAATTTAAATTTAAATTTAATGGATATTATTATGAATTTTAAAATTTTGATTTAAATTTGAGATTTGGAAATTTCAAATTTTAAAATTTAAAATTTAATAAACCGGATTTTTAATTTAAATTTTGATATTTTATAATTTTGATTAAAATTAAAAATCACATATAATCTTTTTGAAATTTAAAAAGATGTGACATTGGAGAATGAAGACACATTAAAGAAGGATACAAAGCATGGATCTACAAATGAAGGCCGATATCTGTTTCGGTTAAATTTTTACAATTTTCTTTTCTCTAGGATGGAATCATGATCCACGGCTATTTATATATTTTGCAAACCATGGATGATGAGTTGCTAGCTGAATATGATATACTATTTCGTGATGTATTGATAACATGCCATATAGACTAGGGAGTGCCACTCAATAAATATTGTTTCTACATGAAAAACAAAAACCCTAATTTAAAAGATTGAGTGGGAGAAGGTTTTACACACTAAGACCTACAGCCTCCATCATTGGTCTAATAGTTACGCATGGTAGTGCCTACTACTCGGTTTTGGCTCGGGAGTTCCCTTCGGATAGGTATCTTACTTAGAGCGCACACTGATTTGGATTTTCGAAAGGATAATAATTTTGGGCATATTTTATGTTTAGATCACCCATCGGTGACGGATGTAAAACATGGATTCAGAATTGGAAACGATGGTTATACACTCATGCTACTTTATTTATTAACCCTCTTTCGAGGCTCTGTTATGTAAAGTAGTGGTATATATTTAATGGAGTTTACTCCATAGATGAATATGTATTAATCAGAAGGGATTCGTGTTCTTGGCTAGTTATTCTATGACTACCCCTCTGTAGCTTAGAAAACGGTAGCTAAGAATTATCATTGTAAGGTATGTGTTTTAAGGGTTTTACACATGAACATTTAGATTGCATATAGATCTTTTTGTTTCATTACAAAATCATATTTATAAACTGATAGGATGTTTGCTCGTACTTATTACATGTTTTCTTATTATAGATCAAAATATCGAACCCTTTATCTGTGATACTTACGCAAAACAAATTAACTGGTGAGAATTTTAATGACTGGAAAAGGAACTTGCTTATTGTCCTAAACTTTGAGAAACACAGTTTTGTCCTAACCCAACCTAGACCACCTACGCCTGCGATCGATGCTCCTGATAGGGATTTTGTAGCGCTTGAGCGCTGGGACAATTCCAACCTAAGTGCCATATGCTATATTCGCGCGAGCATGTCTAACGTGCTCCAGAAATAGCATGAGGAGCATCAAACTGCTAGACAGATCATGGATAACCTGGAAGACATGTTTGGTGAAGAAACTGTGCAGGCTAAGACCGATGCTATCAAAGGTCTCATGAACTGCAGGCAAAAGGTTGGAACTCCCATCAAGGAGCACATGATGACAGTCATGGCTTATTTGTATGAGGCTCAGGCAAATGGGACTGAGATCGATGCTGCAACTCAACTGGTTATGGTTTTCCAAACCTTATCCAAGGATTTCAATTTGTTTCAGGCATCCTACAACCTTAACCGGAAGCAGATGTCTTTAACGGAATTGATGAAAGAATTGCAAGCCTTTGAGAACATTTTTAAGGGTTCTGGATCTAAGGCTAAGGCAAATTTGACTGAACCTAGTTCGCCTGCTCCTAATCCCAAAAGGAAGAAAGAAAAGGGGAAGAACAAGGGGAACAAGCATGCGGTGAATGCACCTGCTTCTAAGAAGTCTAAAATGACTAAGAAGCGGAAGGTGGATCCCAAAAAGACTAAGTGCTTTCACTGTGGGAAGAAAGGACATTTCAAGAAGGATTGCCGAGAATTCTTGGCTTTGCAAAAGCAGAAAGGTAATTTCAATGTCCTATATCTTGAGGGTTGTTTAGTGGAAGAATCTACAAATAACTGGGTTATAGATTCTGGAGCTACTAACCATGTTTATATTTCTTTACAGGGGTTCAAGGTAACGAGAAATCTGCATGAGGAGGACTTTACGTTAAGAACCGGTGATGGGACGTTGGTGCGAGCTGAAGCAGTGGGAGAAGTGCATCTTTATTTTGATGAATTTAGGTTTATTATTTTGAGACATTGTTTTTATGTTCCTAATTTTAAGAGGAACCTAATTTCGGTAGCTTGTTTAATTAAAGATTCTTATTCAGTTTCTTTTAATAATAAAGTTGTTATTAGGAAAAACAAATCTCTTATCTGTAATGGATGGATGTATGGAAATATTTATTTTATCAAACCTAAGATGCACTCAGTGCTTGATACAGAATTGGAAAAGAATTCTAAAAGATATAAGCATTCTTACTCTAACAAATCATATCTTTGGCATTTACGACTTGGTCACATAAGCCTTAACAAAATTCAAAGGATGGTAAAAGATGAATGCCTTGACTTGTACGAGATTGAACCTTGGCCACAATGCAAATCCTGTTTGGAGGGCAAGATGACTAAACGGTACTTTGCTGCCAAGGATGATCGTGCCAAGAAACTTTTAGAACTTGTGCATACAGATGTTTGTGGTCCCATGAACATAAAAGCACGTGGTGGGTATGAGTATTATATCACTTTTATTGATGATTACTCAAGGTATGGATATGTCTATTTGATGACCCGTAAAAGCGAAGCCTTTGACAAGTTCAAAGAGTTTCGGGCTGAAGCGGAGAAACAATTAGGCAAGTCCATTAAGACACTTCGATCAGATCGAAGTGGGGAATACTTATCGGATGAGTTCTTAAGATATTTGATAGAGAATGGGATACAATCCCAGTTGACTGCACCTGGTACTCCTTAACAGAATGGTGTAGTTGAGAGAAGGAATAGGACCCTATTGGATATGGTCCGGTCTATGATGAGTTACTCCACTTTACCTTTGTCATCTTGGGGGCACGCCATACAAACTGCATGCTATCTTCTGAATAACGTTCCCTCCAAATCGTTCCTAAAACTCCTTACGAGTTGTGGACGAGTAAGAAACCTAATTTGAATCATATTCGAATTTGGGATTGTCCAGCACACGTCCTGGATAAGAAAGCGAAGAAATTGGAGTCACGATCAGAAGTGTGCTTGTTTGTTGGCTATCCAAAAGGGACAAAAGGTGGTCTGTTCTATAATCTGAAGCAAAATAAAGTCTTTGTTTCAACACATGCAACATTCCTAGAGGAAAGTTACATGGAAGACTTTAAACCTCGTAGCAAAGTAGTGCTTGAGGAAATGACTTCGGGTTTAGATGTTCCTAAAGTCACAGAAAACCCTATGGAAAAATCACTAAAGAATCAACAACCACAGGAGCTTCGTTGTAGTGGGAGGATTATCAGGGAACCTAAAAGGTACATGTTCAGTGGTGAAGTTTATGAAGCAGAATCCATAGAACATATTGATGATCCGGCTACGTACAAGGAAGGTACGGAGGATGTTGATTCCAGTCTTTAGCAAAAGGCTATGAACACCGAAATGGAATCTATGGACTCCAACGGGGTCTGGAAACTTGTAGACTTACCCCAAGGCATAAAACCGATTAGGTGTAAGTGGGTATACAAGAGGAAGAGAGGTGTGGATGGGAAAGTGGAAACTTTCAAGGCAAGACTTGTAGTGAAGGACTATACGCAGAAAGAAGGAATCGACTATGAAGAAACCTTCTCGCCTGTAGTAATGCTTAAGTTAATCCGCATTCTTTTATCCATTGCGGCTGCTCTCGATTATGAGATCTGGAAAATGGATGTCAAGACAGCTTTCTTGAATGGCTTTCTTGAGGAAGATATTTATATAATACAACCAGACGGGTTCAAGGCAAAGGGCCACGAAGACAAAGTATGCAAGTTGCTTAAATCCATTTATGGATTAAAGCAAGCATCTCGTTATTGGAATATTAGGTTTGATCAAGCGATCAAAACTTATGGATTCGAACAAAACATTGATGAACCATGTGTTTATAAATGTATCAAGAACGAGAAAGTGGTGTTCCTTGTACTTTATGTGGATGATATATTGCTTATTGGAAACGATGTGGCAATATTATCATCTGTCGATGTTTGATTAGCCAAACAGTTTGACCTGAAGGACTTAGGAGAAGCTAGTTATGTTCTTGGTATTCAACTCTTTAGAGATAGAAAGAACAAAACGATAGCACTCTCCCAAGCTTTATACATTGATAAAGTACTTGAGAAGTTTTCAATGAAGGATTCCAAGAAAGGTGCTCAACCTTTCAGGATTGGAATCAAGTTTTCTAGAGATGACTGTCCCAAGACATCAGAAGAAATGGAGCGTATGAAAAATGTACCTTATGCATCAGCGGTAGGTAGTCTTATGTACGCTATGTTATGCACTAGACCTGACATTTGTTTTGCGGTTGGTATGGTAAGTCGATATCAGTCAAATCCGGGACCGAACCTTTAGGCTGCGGTCAAGCATATACTCAAGTATCTATGGAGAATGATGGATTATATGCTAGTGTATTCCGGTCAGCACCTTGTTCCTATAGGATATACAGATTCTAATTTTCAATCAGATCAGGATTTAAGGAAATCGACTTCAGGATCTGTCTTCACCCTTGGAGGTGGTGCAGTTGTGTGAAAGAGTGCTAAGCAATCTTGTATTGCTGACTCGACCATGGAAGCCGAGTATGTGGCAGCCAGTGGGGCATCAAAGGAAGCGGTTTGGCTCCGTAGGTTCCTTAGTGACCTTGAGGTCGTTCTTGGTATGGATAAACCTATGGTGCTCTACTGTGACAACAGTATAGCAGTAGCTAATACCAAGGATCCTAGGGATCATAAGAGGAGTAAGTATATTGACAGAAAACATCACATTATCAGAGGCTTTGTTGAGAGTGGAAATGTGACGGTTTACAAAATCGCATCGGTGGACAATCTTGCTGACTCGTTCACGAAGACTTTGGTAGCCAGAAGATTCGAAGAACATATCGAAGGCATGGGGATGCGTAATATGTCACATTTACTCGCTTAGGGCAAGTGGGGGATTGTTGGGATTTATATGTGCCATGAGGATAAAAAATCAATATTAGAGATTTTCTGTAAACATGACATTTTGATATTAATAAGAGGAAGTTATTCATGTTTAATAAGTTGTGTCCTATTTACTTTCATTTGTTGATTGTATGATTATTTTGAGCAAACATAAAATACTCCTAGGCTGTTAGTAATATATCGAATTACCATATGTATACGGGGTATGCATAGAAGACGTGGTAATTTGATAACAGTCTAAATAAATAGTCCGCAATCAACGGAATAAGATTTAGGGATCTTATTCATGATAAGATTGTAAAGGTTGTCTACTTCCTTGGAGGGATGGTTTGTCTTGACCATTGGAAAGGTTCCGAGTAGAAACTTTAATGTATACCAGTATTGAGGTATGACATTGGACTGGATCTAAAGTGTTAATTGATTCGGTTTAATAATTCCGTTTATAAGAATCAATGATGCTTTGATTATCATCCTGCATTAATCTTAATCCTGAAATGATTTCTTGAGTTCGTATCCATGACTTATGTACTTTGATGCACAAAAGGTGAGACACTGTTAATTTATGGTCAACATACTTGTGTTTTGGGTGCATAACTTATGGATGGAGAAATCAAGATTCATAGATACAGAATCCATAGCTATCTTAACGATAGTAAATGTTATCTACTTAAAGGCAATATTCGGGGATTGAAAGATAGTATAACAAGATCTTGGCCGTCGGTTTACTTTGTGTTCTCTGGTGGTTTACCAATTGTATGGTTTTACAATTGGTGGTTCTTTCAATGAAAAATAATTGAACTTTAAGTTAAAATGATTGAAAGGTAAAACGGAAAAAGTCCTTAATTCAATCATGGATAACATATGGGGATTAAGCAAGCGATAAATAAATCATGGAAGAAGCACTACGTGAGAAAGCTTTCGTAGTACGGTATGTAAATAGGAGTTCAGCTTCAAACTTTTAGTAGAATAGTTTTGAAGTTGATAATTGATGGATAATTAATCTGGGATTAATTTTTCACAATTATAGGAGCCTCTTTACATATTTCCATCGGGTCCCTCTATTAGCTCATATAGTTCCACGAAACGCCTCGGGATTTGTTTCTAATGAGATCGGTAAATTGTAAATGGAATTTAGAAATGTTTATTAAGACATGATACTTTCTCACATGCAATCTAGAAAGGATTGGACATGTGAAATTTATAGACAAATGATTTGTCAACATGTGATTGGTTAATTTGAATTTTGAAAATAAGATTGTGTTTGAATTTTGGAAAACAAAATTTTTTCTCTCCTAATTAAGAGAGGTACACATTTTTTTAATTGTGTGGAGGAAAGAAAATTTTGTTTGAAAATTGTTTAAATATATTCATAACATTAAATTATTAATTGGTTTAAATAATAGAGATTATTTCATGGATTTTTCTTTCCTAATTAAAGAGGTGCACGGTTTTTGTAGGGAAAGAAAATTTGAAATATTTCATTGATTTAAATTAATTAATATGGATAATATTTATGGAGAATATTTATTCAAATATATGAATCTTATTTAAATTCGAGAAGGTTTAAAAGAAGTTTGAATCTAGATAGGACTAGGATCTTTTGACTAGTCTAGATTCTTGATTTAAAATTTGAACCACCAATCATGATTTATCTCTTAGTGTGACCGAATTTTTGAGGAGTGATTTCCTCTTGAAAAATTGTTTTTAGGTTCAATGAATCTAGCCCTAAAGTTGTATGATCTTTTGGTTCAAAATTTGTTTAGAAAAATAATTATTAATTATTTTTCAAGAAGGAGATAAATTTTGAAAAGGATTGGAATACTATATAAAAGCTAGGAGTTCTTGAAAAACTAGGATTTGTTTTTCTTATTTTTGGGAAAAATGTTTTTTAAAGGGCAAAACAAATTTGTGTTTCTATCAACATCCAGAAATTCGGCTATCTTGTGAGAGAGAAAAAGAAAGAAAATTCCATTGAATCAAAACTGTGAAAAAGGTTAAACCGAGTGATAATTTTTCATAAGAGGTTAACCGGTTCCTGTTTTGTAGTTTTGAAGAAAAAAGTTGGATCAAATTCTCAACGAGGATCATCGGAATTGAGAAGGAGGGATCTCGATTTCGGAAAGTATTACCGGTCGTTTGGATTCATAGAACGTGTGACCACACACACTCTGAGACATGGAACTCGAGAATAGTAGAGAAGACACGTTGGTCAAACACTCTAGCAATTCCGGAATTCAAGAAATAAAGTACGCTTGATCATGAATTTAATTTATTGTTATATGCATCATCAGCTTCTTTTCCGGAAACGGCATAAAATTTTAAAACTTCCGCTGCGCCGTAACTCTGATACCGGATCCAATTTTTCCAACATTTAAACTATCAAAAATCTAGCCATTGTCACCTCCCAATCCTCCTCCTTGTTGGCTCTAATCATAGCCATCTCCATCTCTTTATAGTACTCAACAATGGTCCAATTACCTTGATGTTGCTGCTTGAGGTATAGATCCTGGTAATAGTGACTTGGTACAAATCGTCGTCTCATCACTTTCTTCATCTCATCCCAAGTTTTAATAGGGTGTTCTCTGTTCCATCTCCTATTGATGCACAACCGGTCCCACCACACAATAGTATAATCAATAAATTCAATTACAACAAGTTTTACCTTCTTTAATTCGGAGAAATTGTGACAATCGAAAACCAACTCCATCTTCTTTTCCCATTTGAGGTATGCTTTGGGTGGATAACAACTTAGGAAGTATCAGGATGAAGCTACTTCCATGGTTGCTAGCATTTCCATGGTTTGAACAATCATGTTGTTGGTTATGTTGGTTGCTTGTAGATATGGGTGTTTTTATTCATCGACCTACTCCCTTATTGTAATGACCCGCCTAGCACAGGCCGTTACCATAACGTACTTATAAACTTAGCGTAATTCAGCGAAATTTTTTTTTTTATACATAGATGTATACGCATATGCGAGATAATTAACTAGCGGTATTTGGTGAGCATATAAACAATAATAAGATAACGATGTTCTAACGTTAATTAAAATATTCATAAAATAAACAAAACGCGTAGCGGTCGACATTCCCACATTTCACAGTTGCTCCGCCACGCTCCCCCATCCTTGCATCACTTGTTTCCCATAGGTTGTTTACCTACAGCATAGACGTAAGACGTGAGCTTTCGCTCAGCAAGTACAACTTATTAACCCGCGACATACCATTATAACACATAACAAAACTTGGTACTTCTCAACATGTCATAACATAACGCATAACATACTTAAACATGCATGAGCCATTTATGTTTCATTATGCTTTCTTATACTTTCATAGCATGCTTCCTATCTTATCTTGACTTATCTTGCTTATGGGCCCCTTACATAAGTGTTCATACCGGGCGCGCAACTATAGAGCAGTTGGGGCGGCCAGTCCATGTCCAACTCAAACCATAGTCCAACCCGATCTCGGACGGGTGGTACGACACAAGCAAGCTCGCTTGTCATCTTAATTGCTTTTCATGATCTCTTTCTTGATCTTGCTCTTATCTTAATCATTAGTGAACATGCTCCATGATGTCACATATACATAATCATATCCTAAGATGCCTCGTATCATATCCATGATCTTAACATTTTATATGACATAACATAAGCATACCTCAACTTTGTATATCACATAGCATGGCATACATCATATTAAACATCAACCACAAGCTTGACATATCAGATAGCAAACAACATAACATACAACTTGGCATACATCAAACAATATCACACATTAATATGCCTGGGTAAGCACCACAACAAAAGCCTATGCTGTAAACAGAGTTGTACTTACCTTGATTACTATGTCCAGAATATGACTGCTCCTGCTTAGGGTGCCTGTGCAGGTAATCTCCTGCTTCATTGAAGGACATAGGTATTGTGACGCCCCCTTACTACGTAGGGCCGTCACTCCTTAAATTACTTACTTGAAAATTTGGGATATATATATATATTTTTTTGAAACATACTTATAAAACATTTGTCTTTAGTAATGCATCATTACTACTTAAGTAAACGTTTACTTAAGGTATTTAGTTCCAAAATACCAAAAAGCATAATTTGTCTTTATCATACATGCTTATGTACAAAACTCCTTTACTCATCAAAAGATTTGCGGAAACTATGCGTAGTGGTATCCATACCGCCTTCATCCGCCGCCACACCGCTCCAATAATGCCCACCATTTACGATGCAGGTTTCTTACCTACAGTATGAAATATAACTTGATGAGCTTTCGCCCAGTAAGCACAAACATAATCTCACAAAACATTTAAAACATCATAAAAACATTCATCATCATATGCATATGCGTGAATCATTTATGTTCCAATTATGCATTTCTTTTAACTTTCTTATCTTTCTTATGAGCCCCATAGTGTACGTACCCTTATCATATAGCGCGCCTCCAGATACAGTTAGATGGGGTTGCAAGTCCCTAACTGCTCTAGGAAAACTTAAGTGATTACACCCTTCCGACAATGAGAGGGCGAATCCAAAATTTTAACATAAAAATCCTCCACCTTGGGGAGGTTGGTACGACACTTTACTTGTGATGTCTTACCATGTTATTTATCTTTAGTGAACATATCTTATGATGTCACTATATGATAACATACTTTTTATCTCATTAATAACATGACATGACATTCTTTTCATTCATGGCATTTGCAAACATGACATTTTTATAAACATGACATTTTGCAAATATAGTACCTTTATAATCTTTTGTAAAAATAGCACATTTTTTTATAAACATAGCATTTTACGAAAATAGCACCTTTTATAAACATGACATTTTGCAAAAATAGCACTTTTCATAAAACATGGCATTTCATAGATATAGCACACAACATAATGCAGCATATTTGAAAACCACATACTTGAACATAATTTACTAGCTTTCATACTGCAGGTGAGGTTTGTACTTACCTCTAGTGCCGTATCCTTACAGTTGCGTTCCTTAAATTATCGGCAACGACAATTCACTTTCCTGATATACCAAAAATATAGGATCAGGATCCTTTCGTAAGGTGTTGGTGACCTACCAACACTCTCATCTACTTGTGGTTGTATGTCCCCTATACATGGTATCCATCTTGGCCACTTAAATTCCCATCTTTTATTGAACTTTGATAAATCCTTATGAGGTTACATTGGTACTAAGGTCAACCCTCTTCGGGTCAAGTTTGGACTTTGGGCTAAGCCTGGTAACTCAAGTGTAAATCCCGGTTACATTTCGTGACTACTAACTAGCAAACCTTGAACTTGAAAAACTTTACTTTCTTTAAAATCACTAAAAGAGTTAGGCAGTTAAGCCTAACTTTCTCTAAATTCTTCTAAAATTTTCCTGACAGATAGAACTGCTTTTATAAAATGTCTGAGGGTTGGAAACTGCCTTTAGAACAGTTTCCATGTTCAAAATGATGTTTTTAAATCAAAAACAGTTTTTCCTAAACTGGTTCTAGAAAATTCTGTGCAAAGATTTCTTGATCCCCGCGCAGTTTTCCGAAATCAGATTGTATTTAAAAATCCCTTTAGAATCTGAAAAAGTTGTCTTCAAGAAAGTTCTAGCTCTCGAATAGTTCTAAAACTTTTGTGTTTTACAAAAAATCTGATTCTACTTGGATCAACACCAGTTTTAATTTGAAACTCATTGATCCTGAAAACTAGGTCTGACTGGATCACTCTCGGTTTTTCTTGAAAACAGAGGCCTTTGGAACCTCATTTTGGGAAACGGTTTGCATAGCCCCCTAGGAAAAACCCTGTTCTACAACTTTCATGTTTTAGGTTTTTGCCCATTCGACCTCTAACGACCTGCAATTACCACTTTTCTGCGACTGGCCAGTGGGGAACCCGAACTGGCAGCCTTAGCTAATTAAACCGGTTAACGTCCTAATTTGCGGTTTCTACCTCAACCGATCACATCGGCAGCTTAATGACAAATCATACAACGTTTCTAACGTCCCGCATGTTCTAACATGCCTTCCCAACGTACCCATGCAGCCCTACTAATCCGGTTGCACAAAACCATGGCTGCATGGTTCTAGGTTCTAGCATACACAAACCATTCAAGCTATAGCATGCCATATCAATCAAACTAGCAACCTAACATGCATTCTTGCTCTTACTAACATACTTGGGGACATATAACTTCATTCATGCTTCTAACATGCAACCTATGGTCAATCAAACATAGGCATAAAGCATAAATGCATAATTTAAACCAACCACCCCTTAAGCTAGCAAATCAAGCACAAAACTTTAGCTAATGGGCACAAAATAAAATGAGCTTATGCTCTTACAAACCATAGCTTGAAATACATTTAAACTTTACTTTAAAAAGTTTAAATGAAACTAGGATTGGGTTTTGGAAAATACCTTGAAATGGGTAAGGATTGGCTTATGGTTGAACCAAAAACTCACCCCTTGGTTCTAGCTCCTAGAACCGGTTCTAGCTCACTCAAAATGGCTCAAAATTTTGACCTCAAATTAGCCCTTCCTATGCACGGCTGCAACCCAAATATTGCACCCCAAAAACTGAAATTTTCCTGCTCTTGCACCACACAAACCCGTGGGCACCAAAGGAGATTTTTGGCTCCTAAAACTCACTCCAAACTCACCCTATTGCTTGCTTACTCAAACCCAAAATTTTTTTTCCCAAAAATTTGGGGTTCCTCACTGCCTCCCCCTGCTGCTAACCCACGGCTACAGCCATGGAATTGGCTGGAAATTTTTTTTTTCTCTTCCCTATTGCTTCCTCTCACAAACCGAAACAACACACAAGATGGCTCAAGAAAAATTTTCAGATTTGTTCCTATCCCTCTCTCGGTTTTTGTTGGCTGAAAATGGACAGAATTTCCTTAGATTTTCTGATTTAAAATGGGGGAAAGGCACCTCTATTTATAGGCAATGTGGGACACAAAATTTCTCTCATTTTGACCCCAAAACTTTTGAAATTTTGCACTTTTGGCATGTGAGGTGGCCGGCCTATAACTTGGAGAGCAAGGCTATGGTGACTCATCATAGTGACATCATCCAAGTGACATCACATGCTTACATCACTAATTTTTCAAAAATTACACTTTTGCCCCAAAACTTAACATCTTTACAAAAATGCCCCTGTGTGGCCGAAATTCTTTTCTTGGTGAACAAGCATGATTTTTTAGTGTTTGGTCATTCATTTAACGACTGCCTAACAAATTTGGAACAGGTCTTGATGCAGTGTGAAGAAATCAATTTGGTCTTAAAATGGGAAAAGTGTCATTTTATGGTACAAGAGGGCATCGTTTTAGGCCATAAAGTCTCCACAAAGGCATAGAGGTAGACAAGGCAAAAATTAAAGTGATTGACAAGCTACCACCACCTACATCAGTTAAGAGGATTAGAAGTTTTTTGGGACATGCTGGTTTTTATAAACAGTTCATCAAAGACTTCTCAAAAATTTTGAAGCCATTGTGTACTTTGCTAAAGCAAAATCAGCCTTTTACTTTTGATGAGGAATGTCAGCGGGCTTTCTTGGAGTTGAAAAGGCGGTTAGTGTCCGCACCGATTATCATGTCACTTGATTAGTCATTGCCATTTGAGTTAATGTGCGACGCCAACGACTACACAGTAGGTGCGGTGTTGGGACAATGTCATGACAAGGTGTTCCACTCAATTTATTATGCAAGCAAGACACTAATAGAGGCTTGGCTAAGCTATACTACTACTGAAAATGAGCTTTTGACTGTGGTATTTGCATTTGATAAGTTCAAGGCATATCTAGTGGGAACCAAGGTGATTGTTTATATGGACCATTCAGCAATTAAGTACCTAATTGCTTAGAAAGATGCTAAACCATGATTGATCAGTTGGATATTGCTCCTACAGGAATTTGATTTGGAAATTAGAGATCGAAAAGGTTCAGAAAACTAGGTTGCGGATCATCTATCAAGACTTGAGACGAGGACTGAAGATGAGAAGAATGAGGCCATTCGTGAGACTTTCCCTGATGAACAACTCTTAGCCGTGTAGCATGCTACTATTCCTTAGTATGCAGATTTTGTTAATTACATAGTTAATGGGTTGTTTCCAGCAGAGATGACTATTCAGAGACGGAAGAAACTCTTGCATGAGGTAAAGTTCTATTTATGAGATGAGCCTTTTCTTTACAACCATTGTACCGACCAGATTATTAGAAGATGTGTTCTAGAAGAGGAATTCCAAAGCATTTTGCAATATTGTCACTCTTCCCCTTACGGTGAACACTTCAGAGGAACAAGAACAACAGCCTAGGTCCTACAATCGGGATTTAATTGGCCATCTTTATTCAAAAATGCTCATGAGTTCACAAAAAAGTGTGATAGATGTAAAAAGGTAGCCAACATCTCCAACCGACATGAAATGCCTTTGAACAACATTCTGGAGGTTGAACTATTTAACGTGTGGGGCATTGATTTCATGGGGCCATTCCCTCCATCTTATGGGAACTGGTACATTTTAGTAGCAGTCGACTATGTCTCTAAGAAAGTGAAAGCCATTTCACTCCAAACAAATGATTCCAAAGTCGTTGTGAAATTCCTTCACAATAATATTTTCATCCGCTTTAGGACACCTAGAGTGATAATTAGCAATGAAGGAACTCATTTTGGTAGCAAACAGTTTGAGAATCTCTTGGGTAGGTATGGAGTGAAATATAAGATTGCTATAGCATACCACCCACAAACCAGTGGGCAGGCAGAAGTTTCCAATCAAGAGATAAAGAGGATCTTAGAGAAAAAGTTCAATCCAAATTGCAAGGATTGGTCATTAAAAGTTTATGACGCACTTTGGGCGTACTGAACAACATTCAAAACGCCATTGGGAATGTCACCATTCGGATTGGTTTTAGGGAAGGCATGTCATCTACCGGTGGAATTAGAGCACAAGATGTACTGGGCAATCAAGCAACTTAACATGGATCTCCAACTAGCAAGAGAGCAGAGATTATTGCAACTGAACGAGATGGACGAATTCCATTTACAAGCTTATGATAATGCCAGGATATACAAAGAAAAAACAAAAAAATGGCATGACAACAAGATTATTTCAAGGCAATTTGAAGCAGGTCAACAGGTTCTACTCTTCAACTCAAGATTGAAGTTGTTTCCAGGGAAGTTAAAATCAAGATGGTTACGGCCCTTTCTGGTAGTTCAAGCTTACCAGCATGGAGTAGTCGAAATTGCTGCAGCAAACTCAGGGAGAACTTTCAAAGTTATCGGACAGCGACTTAAGCATTATTGGGATGACGATTTCAGTCGTCAAAAAACATCCATCTCGCTACAGAATGCCTGAAAAACCGCATAGTCAGGCTGAAAACTCTAAAAAAAGTGCTTGAGGGAGGCAACCTTATATTTTCAATTTCTTAAATTACATTTGATTTGTGATTTTTGTTGATTCTCAGTTTATTTCTTGTTTCACTCTACTCTTGAGATTTATTATTCTTTCTTTGGGGTAGTGTTTGCAGCATTTTGGTGAGTTTACTGCAGCATTTCCTTACAATGAATAAGTTTGGTACAGCAAAACTGCAACAAATTCTAGTTAGTTTGCTATAGCATTTCTTTATGATGAATCAATTTGTTGCAACTGCAGCAAAGTCGGGTAGCAGTGAGAATGCCAAACTTCGCACCATGGGTTAGCACGGGTTATAGGTAAAAAGAAACATTTATAAAAAAAATTAAAAAAATTATATATATAATCAAATAATAAGAAACCCTACAAGACCCCACTTTTCTTTTTTTTCTTCTACGCCGTCAACCAAGCACAACCACCCTACTCTCACTTCCACCGACCTAGCTCACCAAGTCCAGCCACCGACCATACCGTGCCACCATACTGCGCCAGCTCACGGTTCAAACCGTTCCAGCCCACTGCCCAGGAACAGACTCCACTGACCCAGCCAGAGTTGACCGTGTGTAGTCACTGCCCAGTCACCGACCACACCGCTCCAGTCACAATTCAACCACCGACTCAGCCAACTGCCCATGCCCAACCTACATTGCGCTGGCACACTGTGCCAATTCAACAATCCAAACACTGCCCATACCAGCCACTAACTCAATCACTGACCGAGAGCAAGCACCGAGCAACTGACTCCACCGACCCAGATTAGCCACCGGCCCACTGCACTGTGCCAGCACACCAGGCCAACTAACTAGCCACTAACCCACCCCAGGTATTGATCAACTGGTTCACCAGACTAGCCAGTGTCTGGCCACTGACCACACCGTGCCTAGTTCACACTGCCCAAACCAAAGGATACAACATCATTTCTCTATGTCAAAATGCTGCACGCCAAGAAAGCCGCCCACAAGCAAACCGGAAGGAGGCAAAGGGACACCACAATGACTTATCGCACATTCCAGTCCGAAGAGGCTAAAGATAGGTATGAAAATATACCTCCGAGCGAACTTTCTGCCCTGAAAAAGGGTTTTTGTTGTAGAACACCCCTACTATGGGGTATGAAGAATTCATCCACTCGGTCATCGCCAAGCATCAGTGGCGACAATTTTGCTCCTATCCGACCGAAGCTGTGGTGCGCATTGTCAGAGAATTTTATGCCCATTTCGTAGGGGACGGGCAAAGAATGGTATATGTTCGTGGTGTGCAGGTACCGATCAGTAAGGACATCATCAATCAATTCTACGATTTAGACGACGTTGAAGACTTGCACACCGAGTATGCTTCTAATGCGACTGATGAATGGCTGGCATGTGCTCTTCAAAACATTTGTGTCAAAGGCACTATCTAGTCTTTTCTACTCAAGGAGTTTTGACAATTCTACGAACCAGCCTTACGCCATAATGCAAGGTATGGTATCATTTTTTGAAAACTCGTTTGAGGCCATCCATGCATGTGCAACAGTGTCCAAAGATCAAGTCTTGTTGCTGGATTCTATTATCTCTAGATGCCTTATTGATGTGGGTAGAATCATCTATCACGAACTCAGTGTTTGTACAAGCAAGAAGGGTGGCAGTTTGTGGTTTCCATTCCTCATCATAGGCCTCTGCGCTAAAAGTGGTGTTCCGATGTTTGACAATGAGAAACAGCTATCAACCAAAGGAGCCATCACAAATATTACTATAGTATGGATCCAACAGATCAAGCCGATCGGAGGTGATCACAAACAACCCCTCAGTGATGAATGAGTGCAAGGCCAAGCTACCACTAGCAGGAATGCTGCAGCATCTAGCAGCAAAGGACTAGTAAATGCTGACCTGACTTAGTCTCTGAAATTACTAGAGCAACGCATGAGCCCAGCAGAAGTACCACAGTATCAAACCATGGAAATGCTACAACAAATGCATGCACAACAGCATCAGTTTTGGACCTACACCAAACAAAGGGACATTACCTTGAAGAAATCATTGCAGAAAAGTTTCACGAAGCCTGTATTTCCTTTTCCCGATTTCCCTGAGAATGTGCTGGAGCAAATAGTTGCAATGGAAAATTCAGAAGATGTGGAGGAGGACAATGCTGATGACTGAGAGGATAAACCACTTTCCAATTTGAACAGGGAGTTCTGAACTTGCCTTTCTTTTTGGCTTTGTTTTGATTTCTTCTATTATGTCTATCGTGTGTTGTTCCCAAGCAGTGAGGACACTGCCTAGTTTAAGTTTAGGGGGGTGCAAGTAGTTTTGTTTTGTTTTGTGTTGTGGTGTTTCTTTAATTTTAGGTTGTTTTTGTTTTTGTTTTTGTGTTGTGGTTTAATTTTATGTGTGTTTTCATTTTCATTGTTTGTTTATGTGGATGGTTTAAAAAAAAACAATTTAACTGCAGTGTTTTGGTTTTGTGTAAAATAAATACTCTGGTTTTGCTATAGAAAGGGTAATTTGATGAAATTCAATGAAAAAAAAAGTATTGTTTTTGAAATTTTCAGCTTAAGGAATGAATTGCTATGAGTTAGGTATTGTTGATGCTTATTATTGGTTTGCTCCTTAAATGAGATTGCTTGGATGATGCACAATAAACTATAGCTCTATGTTTCTTATGAAAAGTTTAGGAAATTTTAAATCATTGTAAGAGTTTGGGATTTGAGACATGGTTGTATGAAACCCTCGAGACGAAAAGTTAGGAAGCCAAACATCCTGAGGTGAATTGATGTGCATTTAAAGTTTTGGTATTTTAAAAAGGGTTGATGTTTGAGGGTATGTATGTTAAAAAAAAAAAAAAAGCTGTTATGAATACAGAACTCCGCTATTCAGTGCCACCTAGTTACTTGGAGTTACATGAGCCCCATATGTACTTTTTCGTCAAACAGTAGTTCAGAATATAAGGATGCTATAGCAAATCTGAATTATGATGTTGCTGAGTAACCGAATGTCTTCATCACCAATGTTGACATTTGCGTAAAAAGGTAACAGTGACATGAAGAAAAAAATTATATTTAGAAAAAAAAAAAAAAAAGGCATCACAAATATATGCAGCCAATACAATGCCCTAAGTAGTAATCAGTGAAGCATGTCTAACCTTAGGTGCTGATACTAGTCGAGAAGGAGTTATACAGTCAGTCTATTAAATCACTAACCAGATTCAATGATCATGGTTTAAGGGACCTGAGTAATTCAAAGATGCTTAGCTATAGTCTCATAAACACACGTTTAGAGGAATCTCATTTAGGAATGAGCTCATGTAGGGCAAAGCTGATATTTAATGACTGCTGATTTTGGAAATAAGCTGGGAATTTAGAAGCACTTTTGAGGATGGAGAATCAACTTGTTAGCAACCAGACTGTGTTTTTTTTTTTTTTCTTGTTTTCTTTTGTTTTGAGTCTTTTTGTGTGTTGTTTCTTGTGTTAATTGTGGCATTACTCAAGGACGAGCAATGACTCAAGTTTGGAAGTGTGATGACTCTATGAAATAGAGTTATTTATTATACTTTTGAGCTTAATAGTTGTTGATGTCTCAAGATAATGTACCTAAATTTATAGTATTTTACATAATATTAAGTAGTTTTTCATTAGCTAAAAAGGATATGTAATTGTGGATCATTTTAGCCTTAAATAGGATTTTGGTTTTCAAATTTAATTCTATGTTTTGCCTTACAGTAGTTTGACGTGGAGAATAGTTGAAGCCCCTCTGGAAAAGCAGAGACAATAGAATGAGAAGTTGGAAGACAACCAATGCTACAGCAATGCTATAGCAATGCCGCAGCAGTGGAGAAACAATAAAATGTGAAAGTGACGCAATTCTCTCTATACAGCTGTTAGTTGGCCCACTTGCTAATTTTACAAAAATTAGACACTGTATTTCTTTGGGTATCACCAGCCTTGGCTATTGGAGGGACACGTGTGCGTAGGGTACCTCAAATTACCCTAGTATAAAAGGAAAAGAAACTAACTGTGCAAAGGGAGATAGGCGAGACTCACCATAATTATGGAAACTGGAAGCTGTGAGAAAAACAGAGAAGAGAAAAATAGAAAGAGGTGCACGAGATAGAGATCGGAAAATTCCAGAGGGAGCAGTCAAATCCACCCTTGGTCTATTGGTTAGAGAGGAGAAAACACCAAATCACACATGTTCACCTCCCAATTTCTCTGATTTTCATTTACCCAGAGCTTATTGGATTTTCTTGTTTCTTTTTCTGTGAATCATGAATTCATTGGTTATGTTTGTTGATTTTAATTTCGTTGAACTAAGTATGAACTAATTTCTTTAGCTAGGATTATTGATGGAACCAATGTTGTAATAAAGATTTGCTTGTTATATTAAATGTTTAGTAATTTTCAATTCAGTTTATTCAAGTGTGTTGAGTGTTTAATCTCTACTGATTGACTGGCCATCAATTTGTGGGAGAAACAAACTAAAATTAATTCTAGGAAGGTTAGTTTTAGTTGGATCTAACTTGATAATACTGGTGGATGGTATAGGAATATATTGTTCTCTTGTACAACGGATTAAAATTGGTGATTAATTTTTAGGTTCTAAAAACTGGAATGCATAGGAGTATGTTTATTTTGGTTTAAGGAATTGAAGGCAAAATTCATTCGGAAGAGGATTTTGAAGAAGTTTAGGTTGACTGGGTTAACTTTGCTATAGCATTACTATAGCATTCGCAGTCAGATTTACAACGAAGGGAAAATCAATAATTCTAGCCTTTACACATTATTGATTCACATCCTAAGCTTTAGAAATTGCCACGTTTTACCTTTAGCTTGCATTTTAAATATACCCATTCATTTACATTATTTTCTACGATTTTAGTAGTTAATTCATTCTCAGATTTATTTTAGAACAATTGGTTTCTGTAATTAGTTTTTGGTAATTCAATCCCTGTGGAGACGATACTTTACTCACTACTGTATTTCTTGTTGATTACATATACTTGCGTGGCATATTCACATACATAGTTTTGGCAAACAATCAGCTTAAAAAAGCATCATTCTTCTCTAAGATCAACTTACGCTTGGGTTATCACCAATTGAAGATTAAAGAAAGCGATGTTCCAAAGTCAGCATTTCGTACACGTTATGATCACTATGAGTTTTTAGTCATGCCATTTAGATTGACGAATGCACCTGCAGCTTTCATGGATTTGATAAATCGATTATTCAAGGAATATTTGGACAAGTTTATCTTGTTCTACTCAAAGACTCGAAAAGAGCATGAAGAGCATTTGAGGAACGCTTTCCAAACTCTAAAGAACCACTAGCTTTATGCAAAATTCTTTAAGTGTGAATTTTGGCTTGACAATGTTCCATGTGACCTCTAAGGAAGGAGTATCTATCGACCCATCCAAGATCAAAGCTGTGAGTAAGTGGCCAACACCAAAAAGTGGGACTGAAGTGCGAAGCTCTTTGGGTCTAGCCAGCTATTACAGAAGATTCGTTGAAGGATTCACAAAATTAGCCGCACCTCTTACCGCGCATACTCGGAAGGGAAAGAAGTACGAATTGACAGAGAAATGCGAGGAAAATTTTCAAGAATTGAAGAAGAAACTCACTAGTGCTCTTATTCTCTCGATTCCATCAGACGAGGGAGAGTTTGATATCTACAGCAACGCTAGTTGTGCTTAAGAACAGTTTTGATGTAGAACGAGAAAGTCATAGCTTATGCCTCACGACTATTGAAGGAGCATAAAAAGAACTACCCGACCTATGATTTGGAATTAGCCGCTATGATGTTCGCCCTTAAGATCTTGCGACACTATCTTTACGGCTGCAAATGTCAGATTTTTACGGTTCATAAAAGTCTTAAGTACATCTTCACTCAGAAGGAACTCAACATGAGACAAAGAAGATAGTTGGAATTGGTTAAGGATTACAATTATGAGATTCTTTATCATCTAGGAAAGGCCAAAAAAGTCGCTGATGCACTGAGTCGAAAGTCGTCTGCCACCCTCATGTCAATTCAAGCATTACCACAACCACTTCAGGAAGATATTTTCAAGCTTGGAATTGAGGTCATTATAGGAAACTTTTTCTCATTAACTCTCCAGCCTACAATCCTTGGTGAAATTAAGGAAGCTTATGGACTCGATCCTAGTTTTGTCATAATAAGAAAGGAAGTCATGGAAGGGAAAGAAACTAATTTTGGTGTGTTAGATGAGGGTATCCTACATTTTAAATGTAGGTTATGTGTGCCCAGCAATGAAGAACTTCAGAAGCAGATTCTATCCGAGGCCCATAACACTCCATACTCCATCCATCTCAAAGCGACTAAGATGTATAAGGAGTTGAAGAAGCATTTTTGTTGGAACAAGATAAAGAATGACATAGTTGAATTTGTTAGTAAATAACTAACCTGTCAGAAAATTAAGGCAGAACACAAGCGACCAGCTGGGAAAATGCAACCCATTGAATTTCTAGAGTGGAAAAGGGAATAAATCACTATGGACTATGTGGTCGCATTGCAAAAACCAGTGAAGGTTATGACGCCATTTGGGTAATCATAGATCGTCTGACTAAATCAGCACTTTTCATAGAAATTAAAATGACTTATTCCTTGGAAAAGTTGGCAAAATCGTATGTATCCAATGTCGTCAAGTTACACGGCATTCCTTTATCAATCATTTAAAATCACGATAGTCGTTTCACATCCACTTTTTGGAAAAATGTTCAATGAGTGATGGGAACTAAACTCAAGTTTAGCATTGCTTTGCAGCCTCAGACGGATGGTTAATCTGAACGACTATTCAAACCTTAGAGGTTATGCTTCATGCTGACATTATGGACTTCAAAGGTGCATGAAATAAGAAACTACCATTCATTGAATTCTCTTATAATAACAGTTATCAGACGACTATCGGGATGGCACCCTATAAAGCACTCTATAGTAGGAAGTGCCGATCACCGGTGCACTGGCATGAAACAGGGGAGAAGCAATTGGAAACCACAGATTTCATTATCAAGACCACTGATGCAGTCAAGAAAATATGACAATGAATGGAAGCAGCTCAATGTTGACATAAAGTTATGCTGATAAGCAAAGGAGGTGTAAGACCCGAAATTTTGAAGACTTGTAATCTCCTTGTTCATAAGGAATTAGAGTCTAATTTATGTGTTTATGATGTGTTATATGAAAAATTATGAATAATAATGAAAAATTCATAATTTTATTTAAACGATGTTCGAGTCCTCATTTAATGATTTTGAGACTCAATTAATGTTTTACGAGCCAAGAATGAGGTTTTTAAAGGAAAAAAAATGAAAAAAGATGAAATTTTACAAAAGTCAAAGGGTTGACCAAAAAGTCAAAGTTTGATCGGGACGGGTCACAACATCGACTTCACAAGTATGATGAAGGAATATGGAAAGAATCTCCGAAAATGAAGTTTTATAAGCCATAAATCCACCCTAGAAAAATCAAGCACACCGAAAAAGAATTAAGGGCAAAAAGGTCTTCGAAAAATTGGAGAAAGAGAGTTTCGGTCCAAATTTACATTGAAGAATTTTTGGACCAAAATATAAAATAAGAATGCTCATCACAGTATTGGAAATATCTGTAGAGCGCGAAAGGAGCTGTGAAAGAACGAAATGACCAAACAAGGCATTGTGAGAGCTAGTGGAAGGTGACATCAACCCCTTGACATCACCCTCCACCAACCCAAGGCTACACATGTGGACTCCCCCATTCCATCACAAAATTCGGCAACTAGAAGAGAAAGGAAGGAAAATTGGTTTGGTTTGAGTAACTAAGTGGTCTTTCAAGTCTAACTAAGCAAAGGACAAGAGCCCATGCCCATGACATCATCCTTTACTATCTTAAGCTTACTTGTGCAGCCATCCTTCCCTCCCTCACATCCGGCTGCAACCCAAACAAAAAAAAAAAAAAAATGGGAACAAGACATAAAGCCATGATTTAAGGACCAAAAAGTTGAGCAAGCATGGGAGAAATTTTTGAGATCTCTAGGACCAACCAAGAGAGGACACATGTCCCTCCTTACCCTTCAATTTTCGGCAACCAAGACAGCCCACCCTCCTCTAATGTTCGGCTACACCAAGGAAAAGGGAGCATGGAGAAAAAAAAGGGGGGGGGGGTTTTAAGGAAAAAGGGTTGGTCAACAAGCCATTAAAATAAGCTAGCCTATTCCCCTTTTTCCTCCACAAATCCAGCTGCCTTGTCTCCCCCTCTCCTCCTTCACTTTCGGCAGCAAGCAACCCCCCAACCTCTCCCTTGGATTCGGCCAGCTAGAAGGAAAAGAGAGACAAGACTAAAGCCTTGAATTAAGGACAAGAAACCAACCACTAGTCATTCAAGACATCTCATCCATTTTCTCTTCTCTTTTCCTTGTCAAAGCAGCCAAAACCTTTGCCATTTCCTTGGATATACTCGGCAGCAAGAGGGAGAAAGAGAGAGAGAGAGAGTTTCCAAGAGAAATTTTTGGGTTTTTCCATCCTAGAGAGTTCGGTTTCTTGCAAGGGAGGAGCTAAGAAAGATTGGAAAAATTTTTGTGGGTTCTTCAAGAGTTGGCCGACCAAGAGCAAGAGAGAAAGAGGTAAGTGGATCTTGAAAAATTCTTGGTTTTCCTTCCTTGATAGTGTTCGGTTTAGAGATGAGAAAAAGCTAACAAAAAATCTCTTGGATCTCATTTTTCTTGAACCAAATCCGTGAGCCAAGCAAGGGAGGATTTGAGAAAAAAATCTTGAGGATTTCTCCAAGTGGTGGCCGAACAAAGCAAGAGGAGTAAGAGGTAAGAAAAACTTGAATTTTTCTCTTGATTTAGGGGTCGGTTTTGGTAGAGCAATAGAGCTAACAAAAATAATTTTTGGATGCCATATCCTTGACAAAACCGTGGGACTAGGAGGCTAGAAGGAAGGAAGGAAGATTTTGGGATTTCAAAACCCTAACTTGGGTTTGAGGTAAATCTCTTAAAGCACCTCGAATCAAGTCTTATTTAAGTGTTTTTGATGTTGATTCAAGTGGTTTGTAAGGACATAAGTCCACTTTAAATTTCTGCCCTCATTGTTGGTGTGTGTGCTTGATAAGGTTAGGGTTTGGTTGGCTGATTTTTGATGCTTGTTTGCTTTAAAATTTGTGCTTGAAAATGATGGATTTTTCATGCTAGAAGATAGGTTGTATGTCCCATAAGATAAGACCAAAAATCTGCCCTTGACAGCCTTGTGAGCATGCTAGATTAGGAATGGATTTTGTGATGCTTGTGTGTGTTAATGCATGTGCTAGAGCCAAGCAACCTAGTCTTTTTAATTTTCGGATTTGGGTTGCATGAGTTGAATGAGATGGATTTATGGGTGTCAATGGGACGTTAGAAGCGCTGCTTGATGTTATCTAAACTCCCGATGTGATCGATCGAGATAGATTCCGCAAAATAGGATGTAAACCGAAATAAGGAACCGAAACTGCCAATTCGGATTCGAATCTGGCCAGTTTTGGGAAAGGGTAATTTCAGGGCCCTTAGAGGCCGAATGAGGTAAAACTCAAAACACAAAAGTTGTTCGGAACAACTTTTCCTAGAGGACAGCGTGGACAGAATCTCGAAATAAGACTCCAACGGCCTCCGTTTTACCCGAAACTCGTGGCTGAACCCTGGGACGTTCTTTACCCAGTTTTTCAGAGTTAACCCGTTTTCAAATAAAAACTGGTACTGATCTAGGCCGAACTGGATTTTTTTCAAAACAGGAAAGTTTTAGCATTTTTTGAGAGCTACAACTTTCGTGAAGACAAGTTTTTCAAATTTTAAGCCGATTTTTAAACTGGGCACGTTTCGTGGGAGACGTGTAGGGAACCCTAAATCTTGCACATGAGTTTCACGAAAATATTTTCTAGAAAAATTGTGAAGTGCTCTTAAATGGTTATTTTAGCTTCGGAAACCGTTCCAAAGGCGGTTTTCGACCCCAAATGATTTAATAAAAGATTTGTTTCGAAAACCATGAATTTTAAGGGCTCGGGTTTGAAATTTCACATTTTTCTCCGTAGTAAATAAAAAGAGGGTTTCATACCACATATTTCCAAGTTAAAGAAAATAATGAAATTAAGTCAATGTATTTTCTAATTAAAGGAGTTAGAATTTTTACAAGCAAAATGAAGGATTTTTGGAAGTTAATTACACAAGATTTTCCAAAAATAAGGAAGAGGAATTTTAAAGTAAAATTGGTAAGCAAGCTGATTACGAACGGTAACCAGATATTATATCCGAGTTACAAACCCAAGGATAACCAAGGGTTGACAAAAGGTTGACCCAAGGTTACCTAAGGTTAACCTTAAGGGTTACCCAACATAACCCTAAGGGATACCACATGTATATTTGGGCTAAGATTTAATGGGTTAATGGAAATAACCCAATAACAAGGATGTATGAGCAAAGCCCAATAATATAACAAGGCTCTAATCAAAAAGATTACCCAACGTAACCTCTTAAGGATTAATCAAAGTTCGATGATGAATGGGATTAAAGTGGCCAAGAAGGATATTATGTTAAGGGACATACAACCAAAAGTAGATGTGAGTGTTGGTAGGTCACCAACACCTTACGAAAGGATCCTGATCCTATATTTTTGGTATTTCAAGAAAGTGAATTGCCGTTGCCGACGAATTTAAGGAACGCGATTCTAAGGATACGGCACTAGAGGTAAGTACAAACCTCACCTGCAGTATGAAAGCTAGTAAATTATGTTCAAGTATGTGGTTTTTCAAATATGCTTAATATGTTGTGTGCTATATCTATGAAATGCCATGCTTTATAGAAAGTGCTATTTTTGCAAAATGCTATGTTTATAAAAGGTGCTGTTTTTGCAAAATGCTATGTTTATAAAAAGTGCTATTTTTGCAAAAGATTATAAAAGTGCTATATTTGCAAAATGTCATATTTATAAAAATGTCAAGTTTGCAAATGCCATGAATGAAAAGAATGCCATGCCATGTTATGAATGAGATAAAAAGTGTAATACCCGGAATTTTCATGGACTTACGATTTCTCTTTTTATTAGAAATTAGAAGTCCACATGATGTGTTTTTATGATATTTCATGGAAAATTATGAATCGCATGTGAAATTCGTAATTTTATTAGCCAATGTTAGAATTTTCTCTTAAATCAGCTATGAGACTCGGAATAAAATGCCGAGGTTGGTAAACGGCATTTTGAGTCAAAAAGGACGAAAAGGAAAGAAAAAGAACGAAAAATGATGAAATTTTAAGAAAGTCAAAGGTTTGACCGAAAAAATCAAAGGGTTGACCAAAAAGTCAAAGTTTGACCAAGGACGGGTCAAAAATGTTGACCTCGAAAAATGATGATTTGTAGTATAAGAAGAGACTGCAAAGACTTTCTATGGTCAATAAAGTAAAAATAAGCCGTAAAAACCACCCTAGAAATCAAGCACACCGAATCAAGATTAAAGGGCAAAAAGGTCTCCGAAAAATTGGAGAAAGAAAGTTTTCGGTTCAATCTTTACAATGAAGAATTTTGGATCAAAATTATGGAGCACAATATTTTTAATATCTGTGTGACATAAAGGAAAGAAAAATGAATTAATTTTTGAAGAAGAAAAATGGCCAAACAAGGCATTGTGGGAGCTAGTGGAAAATGACATCAACACCTTGACATCACCTTCCACCAACTCAATGTTGCACATGTGGACTCCCCCTCCTCCATAAAGTTCAGCAAGCTCAAAGGAAAAAGAAAAGAAAAGGACAAAGCCTTAAACTAAGGAATGGTGTCTCCTTTGGAAGCTAACTAGATGGGAACTAAATGGGTAAAGTGTGGTGTCCTCTCCATCACCCATTAAGTGCCAATTGTCCTCCATAAAGTCAGCCAAAGACAGCCCATACCTCCCCCTTCCCTTGATGGTCGGCAATCACAAGGAAAGAAAGCAAAAGCAAAAGCCAAGAATTAAAGGGACAACAAGACATGACATAAAGCCATGAATTAAGGATCAACTACCACACCTCTTTCATTGAATTTTCTGCCATCCACTCCCCCAAAAATCCGGCACAAGGCAGCCCCTAGCCTTCCTCATTTTCGGCTGCACCAAGAGAAAAGAAAGAAGGAAAATAAAGGCATGTGATAAAGCCTTGGATTAAGGAGAAAAGTTGGTCAATGCAAGCCATCTACTTCCCCCTTTCCACTTCAAAGATTCGGCCAGCCCTTCCCCATTTCTCCCTCTATATTTCGGCCAGCTCATGGGCAGCTAGAAGAGGAAAGAAAGACAAGGCATAAAGCCCTTTTTTAAGGGAAAAAGGTGGGTCAACAAAGCCAACAAATGCAAGCTAGCTTTTCCCCATTTCTCCTCCACAAAATCTGCTGCATGTCCCCCTCTCTTTTCCCTTCATTTTCGGCAGCAAGCAAGCCATCTCCCTCCTTCAATATTCGGCTGCAGCTAAAGATGGAATAGACTTGACATAAAGCTATTTTTGAGGAGAAAAGCAAGACAATCATCCCTCCCTTTTTCCACCACATTCGGCAGCTCTCCCCCTCTCATTTCCTCCATCATTTCTGCCAGTTTTGCAAGAAAAAAACCGTGGGAGAGAGAGGGAGAAAGAGGAGAAGAAATCTGGAAAAAAAAATCAAGAGGGCTTGTGCATGTGTGTGTTCGGTTTTCTAAGGGAGAATCAAGAGAGTTTTTGTGAGCCATGGAAACCCATTTTGGGGCACAAATCCGTGAGTTTGGAGAGTGAAAGAAAGGGAAAAAATCTGGAAAAATTTATGGGGTAAGCCATGCATGAAGTTCGGTTCTAGCAAGAGGAACCAAGAAAAGATTTTTGGTGCTTCTTGGAGCAAAAAAATCCGTGAGCATGGAGGAAGGAAAAAGGTAAGAGAAAAACTTGGATTTCTCATCTTATAAAGTTCGGTTTTGATGAGCTAGAATGAACTAACAAAAAGTGTTTGGATCCCATTTTGCATGGTGAATCCGTGAGCCCCCAAACCAAGGATGAACCAAAAGAAGTTTTGAGGATTTTCAAACCCTAACTTGGGTTAAGGTAACCCCTTAAACTAATCTTGGATTTAAGCTCAAGATAAGCATGTTTATGGTGATTCAAAAATGGATTTGTAAGGACATAAGTCCAAGTTTATTTTTCAGCCCTTGATTTGGTGTATGTACTTGATAGGGTTAGTGTTTGGTTGGCTTATTTTATGATGTTTCTTGCATGATTTTTATGCTTGAAAAATGACTAGGATGCATGCTAGATGTGTTATTTAAGTCCCCTAAATTTTGGTCACAAATCAGCCCTAAGGCAGTGGCTGATTTGCTTGAAGAAAAATTATGTATGTGATGATGGATCCAAGAGCTAGAACCATGCAACCCATAGACTAGGATTTTCGGTGTTAAGGGCTGCATGGGTGTGATGTATGGACAAGAATGTATGCATGGGACGTTAGACACGTTGCTTGATTTATGTTTAAGCTCCCGATGTGATCGGTCGAGTTAGAATCCGCGAACTAAGACGTAAAACCGGATTAACAACCGAAACTGCCATTTCGGAGTCGAAACTGGCCAGTTTCGGGAAAGTGAAAATATCAGGCCCTTAGAGGCCGAACGGGGTAAAAGTTAAAACACAAAAGTTGTTCGGAACAACTTTTACTAGAGAGTATCGCGAACAGAATCTTAAAATAAGGCTCCAAAGGCCTTCATTTTTATGAAAACCCGTGGCTAATCCCTGGAGTCAGTTTTCACTCCGTTTTTCAGGATCAGCCACATTCAAACGAAAACTGGTACTGATCTAGCCAGATCTGGGTTTTGTACAAAACATGAAAGTTTTAGCATTTTTCGATAGCTACAACTTTCGTGAAGACAAGTTTTTCAGATTATGAGCCGATTTTTAATCTGGGTTAGTTTTATGAAGAGTGCTCAGGGAATCCGCGAATTTCCAGCACATGGTTTACAAAAACGTTTTCTAGAAAAATGTAAAGTGTCTCTAAAATGTTATTTGGACTACCAAAACCGTTCCAATGGTGATTTTCAGCTCATCAGATATATTCCATACTGCAGGTTGAGATAAAAAGCTTGTAGCTTTACTTGGTGGGCTTGGAGATGATGCAGCGAGTGAAGGGCGGTGTGGGATACCACTACGCAATAATTTCCGCAATATGTTAAAGTTATGAAGTTTTCATGTATGTTAAAAGTCAAGTTATGTTATGTATGCATGAAATGTTTCAAGGTATAATGCTCAATTTTAGTGCATGGGTTTCAAGTCGAGATTTTAAAATGAAATCCAAATTATGAAGTACAAAGAAAGTTTTAAAATGATGTTCAAAAGAAGTTTCAAAAAAAAAAAATAATAATTCGAAAAAAAAAAATTTATTCCGCATTTTTTCAAGTAAAGTAAGTTATGTATGAAGTATGAAGGTGACGGTTCCGGCGCCCCGCATCTGCGCGGTCGGCCCCGCGTGGGTGTCAGGTGGGTGGTTCGGGGCGTCACAAAAAGCATGTTATCATATAGTGACATCATAAGGTATGTTCACTAAGGATAAATAACATGGTAAGAAATCACAAGTAAAGTGTCGTACCGACCTCCCACAAGGTGGAGGATTTTTCATGTTAAAGTAAAGGATTCACCCTCTCGTTGATGCGGGAGGGTGTAATCACCCAATGTTCCCGGGGCAGTTAGGGACCTTGCAACCCCTATCTGTAACCTGGAGGCGTGCTAAATAAATGATGGTACGTACACTATGGGGCCCATAAGAAAGATAAGTTAGTTAAAAGAAATGCATAAATGGAACATAAATGGTTCACGCATATGCATATGATGATGAATGTTTTCAAGATGTTTTAATTGTTTTGTAAGATTATGTTTGTGCTTACTGGGCGAAAGCTCATCAAGTTATATTTCATACTGTAGGTAAGAAACCCGCAGCGTAATGGTGGGCATTGTGAGGATGATGTGGAGGCGGACGAAGGCGGTGTGGATACCACTACGTATTATTTCCGCAATCTTTTGATAAGTAAAGAAGTTTTGTATATATAAGTATATACATGATGAAGACAAATTATGTTTTATGGTATTTTGGAACTAAAAAGCTTAAGTAACGTTTACTTAAGTAGTAATGATGTATTGCTAAGGACAAATACTTTTATAAGTATGTTTCAAAAAAAAAAAATATTCCTAATTTTCAAGTAAAGTAAGTAAGTAAGTAAGGCGTGACGGCCCTACGTAGTAAGGGGGCGTCACAGAGTTGGTATCAGAGCGGTATCCTGCCAGCCTACTTCGTCTCGCTCCGCATCGTTCTGCAATAGCCCAAGTAAGTTAAATTATTTTCTTACGCTTAGAATTAGATTTTCGTATTCAACACATATCGATGGTTTGCAATGGAAAGGTTGGTTGTGAGAATGACGTTGGATTGTGCCCTAACTCGGTGGTGGTAAACAAGTAATGTATGCCCATGATGAGGAAATTATGTATTTTCCTAAAAACTATGATTATGAAATGAAGATTATGGTTCTGTATAAAAGATATGATTTTATGAAAGTTTTGCAAATAAGAAGCTTGTTTTGTTGCTTCTATACAGAACCATGCCACCAAGACGTCGAGCGGCACAAGCCCAAAACGTCGATCTTGCAGCTCAACTGAACGAGCAGAGAGAGATGATGCTAACCCAGCAACGAGAAATAGGTGAGCTTAGGGCTCAGATAGCCCAACAGAACCAAGGACCGCCTGAAGCCAGGGTACCACCGGCACCTGAAGAGCAACCAGCGGTACCGGAATTTCCCGAGGAGGAACCAGTAATTCCGGAACACCCTGAGGCCCCAGAAGCACCAATGGCGCCGGTAGCTGCTCCGCCAGCACCTCGTGTTCGAACTCCAGCAGAGCTGTATCATGAATTTCGGCGCATGAAGGCAACGGAATTCGAGGGATCAACAGACCCGATCGAGGCCGACAACTGGCTCATCGACCTTCAAGTTTCCCTGAATTTCTTAGGGCTCGATGATAGAGAAAGAGTCCTCTGCGCGTCCTTTATGTTGAAGAAAGACGCCCGGTTATGGTGGGAAACGGTTCAAATCAGACGGGACGTCACCCAAATGACATGGGAAAACTTTGTGGAAGAGTTCCGTGAGAAGTACTTCAACACAGAAGTAATGGAAGCCCAACAGGACGAATTCAACAATTTCCGCCAGGGAAATTTGTCTGTGGCTGAAGCCGTAAGGAAGTTTGAACAGCTCGCCCGCCTCTGCCCTCAACTCATTAGTTCTGAGAGGGACAAAGTAAGAAAAATGATGAGGATGTTTCGTTCAGACTTAGCCGTGATTATCAGCAGTGGCCCTCACCCACCGCTCACTGTCGCAGAATGTGTTAGTCGGGCAGTTCGAGCCGAATATTGGGTAAGTCAGAACAAGGAGCAACGGGCCCAGTTCTTTAAGGAAAAGAATAAGGAGAGGGCACTAGCCAAGCAGAGTCAGACCAAACCCGGCCAATCATCGCAGTAGAAAGGTCAAGGAGGACCTTCTGGCCAACGCGGCGGAAACAAGCCGTATGGCAACCCCCAGCAGAAAAGAAAGTGGAATGCTGGAGGACAGGGGAGCCAACAGAATCCTCCCCAGAAGAAGAATGCCCCTGATAGTAGTGGAACTCCCCCTTGCCAGAAATGTGGGAGAAAGCACCCGGGAGACTGCCGAGCCGGGACAAACCGCTGTTACCTGTGTGGCAAGGAAGGCCACTTTGCCAAGAATTGCAATGCCAATGTCCAGCACCAGCAGAATTATCAAAGGGGTCAGGGAAGTCAGTTGCACGCTGTACAGATGAAGCTCGAAGGACCTGCAATCCCTCAGGGCCGAGCTGAATCTCCAGAACCGCAGGGACGCATCTATGCCTACACAAAGGAGGATGTTCAAGCTGGACCGTCCACGGTGGTGACAGGTCAGCTTCCTTTTGCCCAACAAGATGCTTATGTGTTGATTGATTCTGGAGCCACGCATTCATTCACATCACCTAGGTTTGCTAAGAAACTAGGTAGAGATAATGAGAAAATTGGAAGGACTTTTCGAACTGCATTACCCTCCGGGGAAATCTTGTTGTCTGATTATTGGATACGCCACATCCCAATAATCATATGCGGTAGAGAGATGTACGTCAACCTTATCGTCATCGATTTGTACGACTACGACGTAATCCTGGGTATGGACTTCCTGGAAAAGTACAACGCGGTTATCGACTGCTAGCGTCGTGCCGTCAAGCCAGTTGGGGATAAGGAATTCATCTTTCGAGGATCGACCCCGAAGCAGCCGAAGATGTTTATTTCGGCGTTAAAGGCTAGAAAGTTATTGGCGAAAGGATGTCCTGGATTCCTAGCCAACATGGTAGATAAGACGTAAGAGACCGAAAGTAAGCCGGAAGATGTACTGATAGTTAAGGAGTTTGTGGACGTTTTTCCTGAAGATCTGCCAGGATTGCCGCCAGAACGAGAAATTTCTTTCGAAATTGAGTTGCTTCCAGGATCAGCACCCGTGTCCAAGGCACCGTATAGGATGGCGCCTGCTGAACTCAAAGAATTGCAAGTCCAGTTGAAGGAGCTCCTGGATAAAGGATTCATCAGACAGAGTTATTCACCGTGGGGAGCCCCGGTGTTGTTTGTTAAGAAGAAGGACGGCACTCTAAGAATGTGCATCGACTATTGGGAATTGAACAAGATCACCATCAAGAACAAGTATCCTTTACCCAGGATCGACGATCTGTTCGACCAACTGAAAGGAGCCTCAGTCCTTTCGAAGATTGATCTACGATCGGGATATCACCAGCTCCGAATCAAGGAAGGAGATGTTCCGAAAACAGCGTTTCGCACTCGGTATGGACACTACGAGTTCCTCGTCATGCCGTTCGGACTGACAAACGCTCCAGCAGCCTTCATGGATCTGATGAATCGCGTATTTAAGGACTACTTGGATAAGTTTGTCATTGTCTTTATAGACGACATTCTGATCTATTCAAGGTCGAAAAATGAGCATGAGGAGCATCTAAGGATTGCAGTACGGATTTTGAAGCAAAATCAGCTTTACACCAAGTTCTCCAAGTGCGAGTTTTGGTTGGAGAAGGTCCATTTCCTTGGACATGTAGTCTCTAAAGAAGGCATATTCGTAGATCCGACCAAGATTGAGGCGGTAAGTAAGTGGCCAGCTCCTAAGAATGTCACCAAAATGCGCAGTTTCCTCGGATTAGCGGGCTATTACCGGCGATTTGTCGAAGGATTTGCTAAGATCGCGTCGCCACTTACCGCACTCACAAGAAAAGGGAAGGCCTACGAATGGACAAATAAGTGTGAAGAGCACTTCCAAGAGCTCAAAAGCAAGTTGACGAGCGCTCCAATCCTCACAATTCCAGTCATGGAGGAAGAAAACTTCATGATTTATAGCGATGCCTCCAAGATAGGATTGGGAGCCGTGCTTATGCAGAACGGAAAAGTGATCGCTTATGCTTCGCGACAGCTCAAGGAACACGAGAAAAACTATCCGACGCATGATTTGGAGCTTGCGGCGGTAGTATTTGCCTTAAAGATTTGGAGGCACTACCTCTACGGCACAAAATGCGAAGTATATACGGATCATCAGAGTTTGAAGTACATCTTCACCCAAAAAGAGCTAAACATGAGGCAAAGGAGATGGCTCGAATTAGTGAAGGACTACGACATAGACATCCGATACCATCCGGGAAAGGCTAACAAGGTGGTCGATGCCCTTAGTCGGAAGTCATCTTCCTCGATGATGTCAATCAGGTTATTGACTGAGCCTCTTCAAAAGGAGCTAATGGAAGCCAGAATCGAGCTCATTACGGGAGGATTAGCTGCTCTAACCTTCCAGCCTACCATTTTAGACGGGATGAAGGAACGTCAAAAAGCCGATGCCTCGCTGCTTAGGACGAAAAACGAGGTTTTAGAAGGAAAGGAGTCGGACTTCCACATATGCGATGAAGGCATACTCTATCAAAAGAATAGATTGTGTATTCCTAACGAGGAAGAACTAAAGGAAAAGATCATGAAAGAAGCCCACGAGACTCCGTACTCTGTCCATCCCGGAGCCACGAAGATGTACAAGGACTTGAAAGAAAGCTTTTGGTGGCCCAAAATGAAGAACGACGTCGCTACTTTTGTCAGTAAGTGCCTTACCTGTCAAAAAGTAAAGGCTGAATACCAACGTCCAGGAGGAGAATTGCAGAAAATCTCCATCCCATAATGGAAATGGGACGAAGTGACAATGGATTTCGTGGTTGGTCTGCCTCGAACTCCTAGCGGCAACGACGCGATTTGGGTGGTCGTTGACCGATTGACAAAGTCGGCACACTTTATAGCCATCAAGCTCAGCTTCTCAGTGGAACAATTGGCGGAATTGTACGTGGCCCAGATCGTTCGCTATCATGGAATTCCGAAAACTATCATCTCGGATCGCGACGGTCGCTTTACTTCAAAATTTTGGAAGAGCGTACATGAAGCAATGGGTACCAAGCTTTCGTTTAGTACAGCTTTTCACCCACAAACGGATGGACAATCAGAAAGGACCATTCAGACCTTAGAAGACATGTTACGAGCTTGCGTGATGGATTTCAAGGGAACTTGGGATAAGAAGCTTCCTTTGATTGAATTCTCGTACAACAACAGTTTTCACGCTTCAATTGGAATGGCTCCTTATGAAGCCTTGTATGGAAGAAGATGCAGATCTCCAGTCCACCGGTACGAGACAAGAGAAAAAGAACTTGTATCTACGGACTTTATTCGGAAGACCACGGAAAACATGAAGCTCATACGACAAATGATGGAGACTGCATTTAGCCGGCAAAAGAGTTATACCGACAAACGCCGAAGACCTCTCGAATTTCAAGTAGGAGACTTGGTTTCCTCAAAGTCGCTCCATTTAAGGGAGTTATGCGGTTCGGAAAGAAGGGGAAGTTGAGCCCAAGGTATATAGGGCCGTTCGAGATACTCGAGAGAGTTGGGAACGTAGCCTACAAGTTGGCTTTACCCCAAGATTTGGCATATGTACACAATGTGTTTCATGTGTCGATGTTGAAAAAGTACATTCCGGATCCGTCACACGTATTGGATCACGAACCGATCGAGATTCGCGAAGATCTGACTTATGAGGAGAAGCCAGTCCAAATTTTGGCACGAGAAGAAAAAGTGCTAAGAAATAAGGTCATACCATTGGTAAAGGTATTATGGAGGAATCGCCATATTGAAGAAACGATGTGGGAACGAGAAGAAGATATGAAGAGAGACTACCCCGATTTGTTCTAATTTTCGAGGACGAAAATCTTTTAAGGAGGATAGGTTGTAAGTCCCGAAATTTTGAAGACTTGTAATCTCCTTGTTCATAAGGAATTAGAGTCTAATTTATGTGTTTATGATGTGTTATATGAAAAATTATGAATAATAATAAGAAATTCATAATTTTATTTAAACGATGTTCGAGTCCTCATTTAATGATTTTGAGACTCAATTAATGTTTTACGAGCCAAGAATGTGGTTTTTAAAGGAAAAAGAACGAAAAAGGATGACATTTTACAAAAGTCAAAGGTTTGACCAAAAAGTCAAAGGGTTGACCAAAAAGTCAAAGGATTGACCAAAAAGTCAAAGTTTGACCGGAACGGGTCACAACGTCGACTTCACAAGTATGATGAAGGAATATGAAAAGAATCTCCGAAAATGAAGTTTTATAAGCCATAAATCCACCCTAGAAAAATCAAGCACACCGAAAAAGAATTAAGGGCAAAAAGGTCTTCGAAAAATTGGAGAAAGAGAGTTTCGGTCCAAATTTACATTGAAGAATTTTTGGACCAAAATATAAAATAAGAATGCTCATCACAGTATTGGAAATATCTGTAGAGCGCGAAAGGAGCTGTGAAAGAACGAAATGACCAAACAAGGCATTGTGAGAGCTAGTGGAAGGTGACATCAACCCCTTCACATCACCCTCCACCAACCCAAGGCTAAACATGTGGACTCCCCCATTCCATCACAAAATTCGGCAACTAGAAGAGAAAGGAAGGAAAATTGGTTTGGTTTGAGTAACTAAGTGGTCTTTCAAGTCAAACTAAGCAAAGGACAAAATCCCATGCCCATGACATCATCCTTTACGATCTTAAGCTTACTTGTGCAGCCATCCTTCCCTCCCTCACATCCGGCTGCAACCCAAACAAAAAAAAAAATGGGAACAAGACATAAAGCCATGATTTAAGGACCAAAGAGTTGAGCAAGCATGGGAGAAATTTTTGAGATCTCTAGGACCAACCAAGAGAGGACACATGTCCCTCCTTACCCTTCAATTTTCGGCAACCAAGACAGCCCACCCTCCTCTAATGTTCGGCTGCACCAAGGAAAAGGGAGCATGGAGAAAAAAAAAAGGGGGGGGGTTTAAGGAAAAAGGGTTGGTCAACAAGCCATTAAAATAAGCTAGCCTATTCCCCTTTTTCCTCCACAAATCCAGCTGCCTTGTCTCCCCCTCTCCTCCTTCACTTTCGGCAGCAAGCAACCCCCCAACCTCTCCCTTGGATTTGGCCAGCTAGAAGGAAAAGAGAGACAAGACTAAAGCCTTGAATTAAGGACAAGAAACCAACCACTAGTCATTCAAGACATCTCATCCGTTTTCTCTTCTCTTTTCCTTGTCAAAGCAGCCAAAACCTTTGCCATTTCCTTGGATATACTCGGCAGCAAGAGGGAGAAAGAGAGAGAGAGAGTTTCCAAGAGAAATTTTTGGGTTTTTCCATCCTAGAGAGTTCGGTTTCTTGCAAGGGAGAGAGCTAAGAAAGATTGGAAAAATTTTTGTGGGTTCTTCAAGAGTTGGCCGACCAAGAGCAAGAGAGAAAGAGGTAAGTGGATCTTGAAAAATTCGTGGTTTTCCTTCCTTGATAGTGCTCGGTTTAGAGATGAGAAAAAGCTAACAAAAATCTCTTGGATCTCATTTTTCTTGAACCAAATCCGTGAGCCAAGCAAGGAGGATTTGAGAAAAAATCTTGAGGATTTCTCCAAGTGGTGGCCGAACAAAGCAAGAGGAGAAAGAGGTAAGAAAAACTTGAATTTTTCTCTTGATTTAGGGTCGGTTTTGGTAGAGCAATAGAGCTAACAAAAATAATTTTGGATGCCATATCCTTGACAAAACCGTGGGACTAGGAGGCTAGAAGGAAGGAAGGAAGATTTTGGGATTTCAAAACCCTAACTTGGGTTTGAGGTAAATCTCTTAAACCACCCCGAAATCAAGTCTTATTTAAGTGTTTTTGATGTTGATTCAAGTGGTTTGTAAGGACATAAGTCCACTTTAAATTTCTGCCCTCATTGTTGGTGTGTGTGCTTGATAAGGTTAGGGTTTGGTTGGCTGATTTTTGATGCTTGTTTGCTTTAAAATTTGTGCTTGAAAATGATGGATTTTTCATGCTAGAAGATAGGTTGTATGTCCCATAAGATAAGACCAAAAATCTGCCCTTGACAGCCTTGTGAGCATGCTAGATTAGGGATGGATTTTGTGATGCTTGTGTGTGTTAATGCATGTGCTAGAGCCAAGCAACCTAGTCTTTTTAATTTTCGGATTTGGGTTGCATGAGTTGAATGAGATGGATTTATGGGTGTCAATGGGACGTTAGAAGCGCTGCTTGATGTTGTCTAAGCTCCCGATGTGATCGGTCGACATAGATTCCACGAAATAGGATGTAAACCGAAATAAGGAACCGAAACTGCCAATTCGGATTCAAATCTGGCCAGTTTCGGGAAAGGGTAATTTCAAGGCCCTTAGAGGCCGAATGAGGTAAAACTCAAAACATGAAAGTTGTTCAAAACAACTTTTCCTAGAGGACAACGTGAACAGAATCTCGAAATAAGGCTCCAACGGCCTCCATTTTATCCAAAACCCGTGGCTGAACCCTGGGACGTTCTTTACCCAGTTTTTAAGAGTTAACCCGTATTCAAATAAAAACTGGTACTGATCTAGGCCGAAATGGATTTTTCTCAAAACACAAAAGTTTTAGCATTTTTCGAGAGCTACAACTTTCGTGAAGACAAGTTTTTCAAATTCCAAGCCAATTTTTAAACTGGGCACGTTTCGTGGGAGACGCGCAGGGAAACCGAAATCTTACACATGAGTTTCACGAAAATATTTTCTAGAAAAATTGTGAAGTACTCTTAAATGGTTATTTTAGCTTCGGAAACCGTTCCAAAGGCGGTTTCTGACCCCAAATGATTTTATAAAAGATTTATTTCGAAAACCATGAATTTTAAGGGCTCGGGTTTGAAATTTCACATTGTTCTCCGTAGTAAATAAAAAGAGGGTTTCATACCAAATATTTCCAAGTTAAAGAAAATATTGAAATTAAGTCAATGTATTTTCTAATTAAAGGAGTTAGAATTTTTACAAGCAAAATGAAGGATTTTTGGAAGTTAATTACACAAGATTTTCCAAAAATAAGGAAGAGGAGTTTTAAAGTAAAATTGGTAAGCAAGCCGATTACGAACGGTAACCGGATATTATATCCGAGTTACAAACCCAAGGATAACCAAGGGTTGACAAAAGGTTGACCCAAGGTTACCTAAGGTTAACCTTAAGGGTTACCCAACATAACCCTAAGGGATACCACATGTATATTTGGGCTAAGATTTAATGGGTTAATGGAAATAACCCAATAACAATGATGTATGAGCAAAGCCCAATAATAGAACAAGGCTCTAACCAAAAAGGTTAACCAACGTAACCTCTTAAGGATTAATCGAAGTTCGATGATGAATGGGATTAAAGTGGCCAAGAAGGATATTATGTTAAGGGACATACAACCAAAAGTAGATGTGAGTGTTGGTAGGTCACCAACACCTTACGAAAGGATTCTGATCCTATATTTTTGCTATATCAGGAAAGTGAATTGCCGTTGCCGACGAATTTAAGGAACGTGATTCTAAGGATACGACACTAGAGGTAAGTACAAACCTCACCTGCAGTATGAAAGCTAGTAAATTATGTTCAAGTATGTGGTTTTTCAAATATGCTCAATATGTTGTGTGCTATATCTATGAAATGCCATGCTTTATATAAAGTGCTATTTTTACAAAATGCTATGTTTATAAAAAGTGCTATTTTTGCAAAAGATTATAAAATGCTATATTTGCAAAATGTCATATTTATAAAAATGTCATGTTTGCAAATGCCATGAATGAAAAGAATGCCATGCCATGTTATGAATGAGATAAAAAGCATGTTATCATATAGTGACATCATAAGGTATGTTCACTAAGGATAAATAATATGGTAAGAAATCACAAATAAAGTGTCATACTGACCTCCCACAAGGTGGAGGATTTTTCATGTTAAAGTAAAGGATTCACCCTCTCGTTGATGTGGGAGGGTGTAATGACCCAATATTCCCGGGGCAGTTAGGGACCTTGCAACCCCTATCTGTAACCTAGAGGCGCGCTAAATAAATGATGGTACGTACACCATGGGGCCCATAAGAAAGATAAGTAAGTTAAAAGAAATGCATAAATGGAACATAAATGGTTCACGCATATGCATATGATGATGAATGTTTTCAAGATGTTTTAATTGTTTTGTGAGATTATGTTTGTGCTTACTGGGCGAAAGCTCATCAAGTTATATTTCATACTGTAGGTAAGAAACCCGCAGCGTAATGGTGGGCATTGTGAGGATGATGTGGAGGCGGACGAAGGCGGTGTAGATACCACTACGTATTATTTCCGCAATCTTTTGATAAGTAAAGAAGTTTTGTATATATAAGTATATACATGATGAAGACAAATTATGTTTTATGGTATTTTGGAACTAAAAAGCTTAAGTAACGTTTACTTAAGTAGTAATGAAGTATTGCTAAGGACAAATACTTTTATAAGTATGTTTCAAAAAAAAAATATTCCTAATTTTCAAGTAAAGTAAGTAAGTAAGTAAGGCGTGACGGCCCTACGTAGTAAGGGGGCGTCACAGGAGGCCCCTTAAATTTCAAAAAGGAGACTGCGTTTTCTTAAAGGTAGCACCAATGAAGGGCGTGATGCGATTCGAAAAGAATGGCAAGTTGAGCCCGAGGTACATAAGGCCCTTCAAGATCACAGAACGTGTTGGTAAGGTAGTTTATAGATTAGCATTACCATCAGAGTTGTCAACAGTATACAATGTCTTTCATGTCTCAATGCTAAAGAGATATGTCCCGAATCCGTCTCACGTAATAGAGCATGAACCAATTCAAGTTCACGAGGACCTCACTTATGAAGAAAAGCCTGTGCAAATTCTGGCTTGTGAAGAGAATAATCTCAGGAACAAGACCATACCCCTTGTCAAGGTGTTACGGTGAAATCACAAGATCAATGAAGTCACTTGGGAACATAAAGACGAAATGAGGAAAAACTATCCATTTTTGTTCTAATTTTTTAGGACGAAAATTTTGTAAGAATGGTAGATTGTGATACCCTAGAAATTCATAAACTTGATTCACAAACTATTATTATGGATTTTCTTAATCAATACACTTCTAATAAATTATTTTGATGGATACCAAATTTCAAGATCATGAATAATTATATATATCATTAATGTGATGATGTCGATAATTTAATAATATTGCGTTTCTCTATTTAAATGAGAAAATATTTATATATATATATATATAATGTTACTCTCATTTTCTTTTTCAATTGAGATTTTGTGAAAATATTGTGTGTAAAAAATTCATTATATATATAATGAATGAATAATCATAATTTAGTAAATTAAAGAAGTGAATTTTATACCATGCTAAGATTTATCTATTAAATTAGATTTAATAATCCTACTATCATCTAAAAACAAAAAAAGAAAGAGAGAGTTAGGGGGAGTACTCGTGCACCCCCCACCCAGTGGGTAATTACTCACTGGGCAAGGCAGTGGGCTTTGAAACAAAAAAATTTTCTCTTTTCTTCAGAAAATAGGTTGAACAAGAGGGGAGTTTTGAGAATCCAAAATCCAACCTCTAAACAAGCAAAACAAAGATGACAAGACAAGAAAGAAAAATTGATTATAATATAAGATGATGAACTACTTAAATGAATACTAACTAAAACAACTTAAAAATACATGAAAAACTACTAAAACAACCTCCCAACTTGTCCTCTTCAGCTTAGCACATTTTTGGAGAGATTAAAATCCAAAAATTTCAATTTTTAACCCACAATAAAACTTGGGTATTAAATGGTTTGAAGGTAAACCAAAAACCACCCCTTTCTCTTTCATAAAACAAACCATACAAGCAAAGAAAAGTTTCCTTTCTTCCTTCCTTCATTGTGGATGAAATTTGTAGTTAAGTGAAGCCAAAAATATTCTTCATCTCCTTTTATCCACTCCCAAGATCATTTTTTTACAAGGAGGAAGAGCCATTATAAGTGTTTTCTAAGGTAAAAACCTATATTTTTTTCCACTTGTTTTTTAGAAAGAAAAATGATGTTTAATTTCCATTCTAGCCCCCTACCTCAAGGATCCAAGAGTGGTTCAAAGTCTTCAAGATAAGCTAAGAACCCTTAAAGATAAGCTAAGAACCCACTACTTTTCTAAGAGGAAAATGATTTGTAAACTAGTGGTTTACCAAGTTCTTAATAACTTTTCTTTTAAAATCTGTTCTTACAAATAGGAAAATCTTGACATGGTAAATGGTTAAAATGTGGTTTTGCTACCTAGTGAGATAATACATGCTAGCCATGATTTAAGGTGGCTAGAAAACATGATTTGTGTATGGAATATGAAGAAAAACATGTTTATATGATTTTTATGGTTATATGACATGAAATGAGTATTGATGTATGATAGTAGAAGATTATGGCTTGTTGATATGTTATCTCATCCATTTAATAGAAGCATGAATTATGAGAAAAATATTTGGACATCACAAATAGGCTAGAATAAAAATTAATGATCATAAAGTACCAAAAACAACATTTTTGGCATAAATGTTAATAAATTGAAAAATAGTATTTTGAGTGAGATTTCATAATCATGTAGAAAGACAGAATATTACTCTTGACATAAGCCATAAAAGGAGCTCAAGTTTGATCAGAAATAAAATTGTCAAAAATAACGATTTTGCTCTCAAGGGGTAAAATCGTAATTTCACCAGTCTAAAGATTTTATTTAAATCTAAAACTTTGAAGTCTTGACTAGAGACTTAAAATAGACCTTGTGTCTAATTTTGGTGATTAATGGATAAGAAATGATCAAAACTCCATTTTGGGGTTAAAACGTAAATATAGAAAAATTTATGGTCAAAAACATAAATGATAAAAACTTGTTAAAAATGAGTCCTTATCCTATGGGAACACTTTATAAGGACATTAAGTATTAAAAAAAAAAAAAAGTGAACCAAAGGATATTGGGAACTAATTGGGGCTAAATAAGGACTAAAATGTAAAAATAAATAAATAATGGCTCAAATTATAAAATCTACTTAGACTATAATTAAACAGCATCTTTATCACCCTTAAAGCAATATATTAAGCTAAATAAATATAAGAAATAATACGGTTTATATTATAGTCAAATGTATGACCTTAAATGACGTATAGAGGTTTAAATGTAATACTTTTATTTAATTGTGTATAGAAATGCAATAAGTTATGAAAGTCATTATGAGAGCTTATGGACACTGTAAACATTATTTTCAGGCCGCGACAAACTTTTAAAAGTCATTCAATCATTCTAGATTAAAGGGTATGTCTAATGGCAAAATTGTAATTTTGTCAAACTAAAGGGCAAAATGGTAATTTGATGGAGAGAACGTTTTGGACCGTAGATAGAGGTTTTCTTGACCTATATGGAAAGCTTACTTGAATGAAAGTGAGAATTCTCAATCTGAAAAATAAGAACCCAAAAGTTGTTGAAAAGCAGGTTTGGTTTACCGAAAACATTAAAAAAAAAAAAATGGGGGGAAAGTGGGAGAAATATGAATAAAATGACATCCAGATGATAAAAACAGAGCATGTTTTTAAATTGGACCCCTCAGGTTTTCATTTTAGGGTCTAAAAAATTTCTCTTCAACCGCAAATTCAATCACCAAAAAGGTAAAAAAGAAATAATAATTAGAGACCAAATTAATGCAACAATCAAAACCTAAAACAAACAAAATCCCATCATGAGATAAGCATAAGAAGAGAAGGAAGAAGAGCAAACCTAAGATAAAAACTAATTTCTACTGTTGAGCAGGGAAACGTAATCAAAGAAACCTAAATTCGTGGGAAAGCAACCATAAGCTAAAACAGAAAATCAATTAAACGGATAGGAAAGAGAGAGTGAAGACTGTAATCTGGAATAAGATGAGGCAATGGGAAAGAAGAAGACGTGAAAAAAATTCAAAGTTTGTTTCGAAAATAGAGATATTTTGAGTTTATCAGAAGATAACAAGAGGGGGACGCAAGCAAGCAAAAACAAAAAAAACAAAAAAAAAAAGAAGAAGCTTTCTTTTTCAAGCAAACAAAAGCCCCAAGAATGATATTGAGCAGATCATGAACTTGGATTGATGAGTTTGGGGTTTCATTGAGGTTTTAAAAAAGGGGGAAATTTCATTAATAGCACCTCTGGAGAAAATAATATTAAAATCAGCACCACTTTTTGTTCCTTTCAGTTCTAGCACTGCCACGTCAGATATGTGGGCCCCAGTACATTTAATGTGTGTAAATTTCCCCGTTTATCCTCATCTCCCTCGCAGGTTCCAAAAAAATTTCCAAACCAGCATCTACAGTGTTTTAGAGAGAGAAAATGAAACCTAGAAAGAGAAAGGGTCGCCGCCGGCCGGAACCTCTCGGAAACCGCCCGAAACCACCACGAAATCCCTCCATAAACCGCTCCGACGCCTGTGAACGTCGGAAAATCTTCAAAATCCGTTAACTGTCGAAATACACGAAACTGACCTGCGAAAAACAGCACTGTTATGACCGGACGGTCACAACGATTACGACCGTTAAGTTATTCACGATACCTCGTGACAAAAGGAACGGTCATAACCGTTCTGACCGAGTAGTCATAACAGTTATGACCTCAGCACTATACCCTGAGTACACAAGAGCAACGGTCACAACCGTTCTTACCGAGTGGTCATAACGGTGATGACCGCAGCAACACTATACCTGGGTCGTCAGGAGCAGCGGTCATAACCGTTCTGACCGAGTGGTCACAACGGTTATGACCGTGGCTCTACTATATGTGGGTCGTCAAGAGCAGCGGTCATAACCGTTCTGACCGAGTGGTCATAACGGTTATGACCTCAGCTCTATACCCTGAGTACACAAGACCAACGGTCATAACCGTTTTTACCGAGTGGTCATAACGGTGATAACCTCTCTAAAACACTATACCTGGGTCGTCAGGAGCAGCGGTCATAACCATTCTGACCGAGTGGTCATAACGGTTATGACCTCAACACTATACCTCGTGTAGAAGAGTAACGGTCATAACCGTTTTGACCTTCCGGTAATAACTGTTATGACTTCGCCCCTCTAAATACACAACTATAACGGTCGTAACCGTTATGACCTGTTGGTCATAACGGTTAGGTCCTCACCCTATACGGGTCATAACAGTTATGACCAAGAGGTCATATCAATAATGACCACAAACCTATACCGTACACATGAGTAACGGTGTTTACCATTATTACCGTCAGGACATAACGATTATGACCCCTCGCTATACCGGTCATAATTGTTATGACCGGGGTGGTCATAACGGTTATGACCTAGCTCTATATCGTGAACAAGAGTAACAGTCTTATGTGTTATGACCGTTATGACCGCGACTCCCTTTATCAATATTCTAGAATTAATGTTCATTTTTATCTATATTTTATTAAAATATATTATTTGATTGGGATAACAGGTCATGAAATTATCAAGTTATAAATTAAAATTAAAAATTTTATGCATCTTAAATGAATGTAATGGGCATTTTAGAGACCTGGTCATAACTGTTATGACCACCTGGTCATAACAGTTATGACCTCGATCCCTATGCTTATTTTGTCAACTTTCACAGTTTACAACAAATACCAAAAAAAAATACAACCAAATTACTTTCTATATAATGAATAAAAAATGTGCCTATTTAGAGTCTGTTAAATGGAAATACAATGATAAAAAATTGGTGTGGCTCGATGCTTTCAGTCCACATCCGGCTCATCATTACTTTTATAATCTCCGGCAAGCTTCCGCTTCGCATGAGCCCAGAAGTAACATGCTAGGCACTCCCGAAAGAGTTGCATCCTTTCATGAAGTACCCAATAGCTGACATCCCTCCCTTCTATCAAGCATTCAGCATTTTTAATTGTAAACACGCCACAGTCACCCCTGATGCACGAATAAAGGAAAACGACATAATGAACATAAGCATCTCAGGCACCAAGGCAACATTAAATATTAAATAAGCAAAACATAAAAACACTAGTACCTACCCATTGCCCTGTGTAGGGATATCTTTCCTGATGGTGACCGGTATTGCGTACGTTCCGGGAGGATCACGTGGTTTAATATCGAACAAACTGACTTGAGCAGCCAGTAGTGGAATGAACTCTGATAAACACTCGACTCCCTCTTGGACCTTCTGATTGTGAGGGCCTTCATGGTGCATAGAGTCATACACCTCAATTGTCCAATCGGTCAGTTCGAGCTTTAGTAATATCCAATGCTGCAGTGTACCCAAGTTTAACGGTATTAGCAAAGTGTTCAGATCAAACCACGTAGTCCCACACTGGCCAGAGATGCCAAGCATGATCTTCACTAAAGTTTCACAGGTCCCCCAATCAAACGTATCTGGTGAACGCCGGTAGACAGGCCACATTGCAGCAACCTTTGTACTGAAATACGTGTCTACCGTTGTGACCTTTTGTTCTTGCAACTTGGAATACTGCTTGATCTTCTTCCTCAGGTAGTAAAACGCTACATCAATGTGCTGAATACACAAAAGAAAAGCAATTCACGATAAATAGAGCTGGTCGTCAAACAATGTACCTTCTTGACCGTTATAATTGACATAAAAATCACGACACTGATTACAAAGTTCAGATAATAACACCACTTACTTCATCCCATAGCCAAACAGGTTGGGTTGCCAGTTCATAATACCAAGTTTTCTTATCCACCGTCATGACTCCGAGGTCATGGGGTTTCTCCAATGGGTCATGCTTGGCATTGAATCTGGGAGGCCGTGGACTGAAAGACAAATATTTACTGTGGTGATATCATTATTAATATAATATGGATGTATTACAAACTTACATATACCTCAATTCGAACGGACATTTATCAGTTATAAGCAAATTACCCTGGTTGAGTCTTCTTCAACGCCCCTTTACTCATCCACTCCCTGAACGACTCTAGCATGTCAGCCGGAGGTACATCTTCTAGCCTCGGTGGGAGGGCACAAACAATCTTACTCGGTTCATGCGCCGGGGAGCCAACATCGGACTTAGCTCCCCTCGGCCGTTGGCCAAGCCTTGAGAGTCTGGCCCTCTTCTTCTTAGGGACCTATAAATGACATATCAAACGAGTTAAAATAATCGATTACTCTAATGACCATTATTTTTAGGGTATGGATATTCGTAACAACCACTTCACCCGTGCTATCCTCCTTGGCCTGGCTTGCAGGGTGCACAACATCCTGTCCACTGATGACCATCTTAGCATCTTTGCCTTCTTTCTTTCCCTTATGCGGGTGAGGCATGCTCTCCTCCTTGATGTCATCAAGTGGGACAGATTGTACCATCCCTTCTCCTTGAAAAGTTGCTTCCAACTTTTCCTGTGTGGATTAACAACATGTCACATCATAAAAAACTACCTTGTCTCTGTTATATACAAAAATTATCATGACCGATAAATATATGGTACACTCAAATTTATATTTTCAGTCGTACCTTGTTACACTCCTCCTCAACAGGTTGATGGGATGCAATAACCTTTTCGCCCGTTAGGAACTCCATGGCTGCTTGCTCACCTATGTCAGCAGCGTCCACGAGGTCGGCCTTTATTAACACCTCACCTAGCAAGCCGGTGTCGATGTCATCTGACTCATGCTTTGGAACATCCAACGTCTGCCTGCTGGTGACTGGAGTTCCGGTCTCCGCCTTTCCTTGTCCCTGCTGCCTCATGTTGTCTTTCAACATCGAGCAGCATCATTATCATTTGATAGCCTGCCTTTACAATCATCACGGCCGACCTCGTCGCCAGGGTTGAAAACATGATGTTCATGTTCAATTCCATGGTCATTGTGCAGATCCAGACGTACTATGGGAGAAGGGATGTGAGGAGGAGTGGTTATGAGATTACTGTCATTTACAGGTTGGATGGCTTCATCGCTCTGTCCACCCACCCTAGAAGGATGGTCGTCAAGGTGGTTGCTTTCCCCTACATCCGGTGGCATGCCTTCGGCCGCAGACTCTTCAAATACATCGATGGAAATTGGAAATTTGCTAAGCACATGAACATTCTTCTTCTTCAATTGTATGTAGAATTTAACGTCAGCATCAGATTGTATCCTCACGGGAGGCAGCCCAGGTTCAACAATGTATCTCATGACTATCGTCTTCTCCAGGCGACTAATTCCAATAACACCTCTGACCATCTGAATAAGATCAACATATGTTGCGGTATCGGGCAGCAATATTCCCTTCATATCGCCACCAACGTATCTCGATGTGCCGTCCCATTGACCATTATAGTTGATGAAAACACAAACGTCCTGCATTCCTGGATTTTCAACTGCAAGAATTTAGTCATATTAGGTTAGTTGTGATATATATGTATCTATATATATATAGCTCATTAACATACTGGTCAGCATTATAATGACCGGAGTCATTATGCAAATTACCGACCTCATGAGATTATACCGGTCACATTGATATTTACCACACGGTCATTACGCAAATGACCGAACTCTACTTAAACCGGCCAAAACAGTTATGACCAGACGGTCATTATGCAATTGACGGCACAAAGTACCGGTCATCTCTGTCTTTGCTGGATGGTCATTGTGCAAATGACCAGTTTTCCCTTATACACGACCAGAAGACACACAGGTCATACAGAGATCCATAAAACCCCAAATAGTTTGTCAGATATTCAATTCTTTGAATTTGATTAATTTCAAAACCCACACACATTTAGAGCATGTTCTTCGGCAATAAATGAAATAGAGAAGCAGCAACACCTCTGCGCCACGTGATTGGGAGTGGGAAGATTTAGTTGAATGCCCTGCACATGTGGCGTTTCGGGTTGGTTAAACAGAGTTAACGAAGAATGTGTTGGATTCGTTTGAGTTAGAGTAAGTGTAGATCAGTGGGTAATGGTACATCGTGGGTTCGTGAGCCTTAAGTTATAGAAACGAGGGAAATACGGGGAAAGCAGAAGTTTAAAATTTCATATCTAATCATACTGTGGCTTCTATGTTGGGGTCGGCGGGAGGGGGTCTGAGTAGGGCGGGAATCTGGAAAATTATCAGTTTAGGGTTGGATGAAGGCATATATGCCTTTATACATGTAATCTGTGAACATAAAATTTTTTAATAATATATTGCATTTGCTAATTTCAGGTGACACGTCGTCATAAGTGTAAAGCAGTCCAAATTTTATTATTTTTGGTTCATAACAGTATTGACGATTTAATGACCTGGGGCACCAAATTTTTAGTAATTATCATTTAGATACACTATTTTATGGAAAAGACTGCTCATTAAATCGACAAGTTTGCCACAAAAAAGATGTCATGACTGTTATAACCGGATGGTCATAAAAGTTATAACCGATACTCTGGTTTGAAAGAGACAAAGGCCATAACTGTTATGACCGTATAGTCATAACAGAGATGACCGGGTCACTATTGGGACAATCGGTCATGACTGTTATGACCTGCTGGGCATAACAGTTATGACCGCTGCGCATGACCGATACGTTATTAGTAGGAAGACATGGTGGTCATAACTGTTATGACCGTATAGTCATAACAGAGATGACCGGGTCACTATTTGGACAATCGGTCATGACTGTTATGACCTGCTGGGCATAACAGTTATGACCGCTGGACATAGTAGGAAGACATGGTGGTCATAACTGTTATGACCGTATAGTCAAAACAGAGATGACCGGGTCACTATTGGGACAATCGATCATGACTGTTATGACCTGCTGGGCATAACAGTTATGAACGCTGGGTAACACCGATACGTTAGTAACTTGGAAAAGAGAACGGGCATAACTGTTATGACCACCCGGTCATAACAGCGATGACCATCGTTATTGGGACAGAGGTCATGAGTGTTATGACCTGATGGTCATAAAAGTAATGACAGATACTTCACGATAGGGAGAGAGAAAGGTCATAACTGTTATGACCATCCGGTCATACGGTAATGACCCTTGCTATACGGAAATAGGTCACAACTGTTATGACCATCCGGTCATAACGGTAATGACCGTTACCCTAGCAAACGATGGGGAGGTAGAGAGGTCATAACTGTTATGACCACCATGTCATAACAGTTATGTAGTTAACTATTGGGACAGAGTTCATGACTGTTATGACCTCTCAGGCATAACAGTTGTATTATTTAGGTCGGTCATATTTTAAGTCGAATAAATTGAATTTCATTTTATAGATTGATAATTGAGGAACCCAATAAGGTCATATATTAATCATGATCAATTTTTAATTTCATTATGACCTGATAATAATTTAATGACCGGTTATAGCAATCAAGGCATAAAAAATGGTCATAAATTTTTATTTTATTTATTCTATAATTTTAATATTTAATGTAATGTTATACCAATTAAGGTATATTAGGTGTTGGACAGAAATTAACTTTTTTTAATAAATTGAGTATTTAATGACAAGTTATAGCAATTAAGTCATATTTTACGGCATTACACGTTTGGGTTTTTTATGCTTATTTGATTATTTATTAATTTCATCCTTGAACAACCCTTTATCGATACAATATTTTAAGATGCATCAATTTTTCATGTTTATTTATATAATCTGATAATTTGATGACGTGTTATGGCAATGCTTTCATATTATATAAACCTTTCAAAGGAAGAAGTGTTCATTCATCGACGAGTTTGACAAAGGAAAAGAGATAATTACTGTTATGAAGGGAGAACGGTCATAAATGTTATGACCGGGTAGTCATAACAATTGTGACCGATACTATAGTCACGCCAGGTCATAACTGTTATGACCATACGGTCAAAACATCGATGACCACCAGGTCATGGGAGAGAGATCAAAACTGTTATGACCGGATGGTCATAACGATAATGACCGTTACTCTAGTTAGCGACTGGGAGAGATGTCAAGACTGTTATGACCACCAGGTCATAATAATTCTGACAGTTCGTTTAGGGAGATAGGTCATAACAGTTATGACCATCAGGTCGTAACAGTTATGACCGTTACTCTAGTTAACGATTGGGAGCTTTAAGCAGAAACTCTTTCTCTCACCGTCACCATATGAGTTAATCCATTCTACTGTCGAGATTTACAGCAGCCTCTGACAGCCGTTCTCTGGCAAAGGTAACTTCAACATCACAGCTTTACCCTCATTTCTCTTGTTTTGTCAACTGTCCTAGCCGAGCAAAGTTCAGATTCTTAATTGAAATGGTTTGCGTTCTATTAAAAGTTTATATGTCCGGAGAGTTGTTGAGCCCTTCGCAACTAGAAAAAGAATATCAAGATTAGGTTCTTCAGATGCATATGCAGTATGACGAAGAGGTTGTCGTGGGCGAGGAGCAACCAGTTATTGATGGCAGCCGTGTGAATACCAAAGATAATGGAATGTTCGGCTATTAAAATGTCAACATTCCATTAGCTTTGGTATTCACACGGCTGCCATCAATAACTGGTTGCTCTTCGCCCATGACAACCTCTTCGTCATACTGCATGTGCATCTGACGAACCCAGTCTTGATATTCTTTTCTAGTTGCGAATGGCTCAACAACTATCTGGACATAGAAACTTTTAATAGAACCCAAACCATTTCAATTAAGAATAAGAAATTTGCTCGGCTAGGACAGTTGACAAAACAAGAGAAATGAGGGTAAAGATGTGATGTTGAAGTTACCTTTGCCAGAGAACGGCTGTCAGAGGCTGCTGTGAATGATTCGACAGTAGAATGGATTAACTCATAAGCGACGGTGGGAGAGACAGATTCCGTTTAAAGCTCCCTATCGTTATCTAGATCAAATTTCATAACCGCTATGACAGCGTGTGGTCATAACGGTTATGCACCCTCTCACTATACTAACGGTCATAACTGTTATGACATGGTGGTCATAACAGTTATTACCTCTCTTCCTGTTATTGACCTCTCTAACTATCGGAGTAACGGTCATAACTGTTATGACATGGTGGTCATAACAGTTATGACCTCTCTCCCTATCCTGATATACAGTAACGATCATTACTGTCAGGACCGGATGGTCATAACTGTTATGACCGCTCTCTCTACATAGTTGAGAGACCCAGTCATAACCGTTATGACCTGTTGCTCATTATAAAAATGACCAACTGAAAATTTCCAAATGAGTCATTTTCATTATGACCATCAAGGCCGAATTCATGACCATCTGAAAATCATAAAAAAATGACTAACTCTATGTATTTTGCAAGTATTTTCCTACAGATCATTTAGAAAGGTGGATTCTCATAAAAAACACATATAAAAATGAAAACTTTTTTTTCCTAGCTCTTAAAAACGTTAACTTTATAAACATAAAAACATAAAAATCAACTTTTCCTTGGCCGATGGGCTTTTAGATGCCGAAGCCGATACTCGGACACACCTCCTTTCAGGATTTGTGTTTTTCTCTCGCATTTTCATCGCCTTCGACAAGGGGAGTTTTTTCTGTTTTTTTTTTTTTAAGATTTCTGGCGTTAACACACATGCAGGCAGTTTATCAAGCATGATCTTCGTGATGGTTTTGGCCTGTTTCCGAGCGGTACCTGCTGGTTGCAACTCTCTCTCTCTCTAGATTTGGGCTTTCTCTCCATATGTTTAGATTTCTCTCTCTAAAACCATGTTGAAGGGTTTGATATAGGAAAGCGTAAGGGACAGTGACTCTTCGGATGGTGGGAGACGAGGGTAACCCTGACCTTTGGCATTCCCTAAAAGCTGGTGGGCCCCACAAGCTGACGTGGCGGTATAGGGACGATGTCATAACAGTTATGACCGGACGGTCAAAACGGTTATGACCGTCACTCTTCTACAGAGGTATATAGCTGCGGTCATAACCGTTATGACCACTCGGTCAGAACGGTTATGACCACTGCTCTTGACGACCCACTGCTCTTGATATGACCTCTTGGTCAAAACTGTTATGACCAGTATAGGGTGAGGTCATAACCGTTATGACCAACAGGTCATAACGGTTAAGACCGTTAGAGTTGTGTACGGTAGAGGGACGAAGTCATAACAGTATTGACCGGACGGTCAAAACTGTTATGACCGTTACTCTTCTACACGAGGTATAGAGCCACGGTCATAACCGTTGTGACCACTCGGTCAGAATGGTTATGACCACTGCTCCTGACGACCCAGGTATAGTGTTGCTGCGGTCATCACCGTTATGACCACTCGGTAAGAACGGTTGTGACCGTTGCTCTTGTGTACTCAGGATATAGTGCTGAGGTCATAACTGTTATGACTACTCGGTCAGAACGGTTATGACCGTTCCTCTTGTCACGAGGTATCGTGAATAACTTAATGGTTGTAATCGTTGTGACCGTCCGGTCATAACAGTGCTGTTTTTCGCAAGTCAATTTCGTGTATTTCGACAGTTAACGGATTTTGAAGATTTTCCGACGTTCACAGGCATCGGAGCGGTTTATGGAGGGATTTCGTGGTGGTTTCGGACGGTTTCCGAGAGGTTCCGGCCGGCGGCGACCCTTTCTCTTTCTAGGTTTCATTTTCTCTCTCTAAAACACTGTAGATGCTGGTTTGGAAATTTTTTTGGAACCTGCGAGGGAGATGAGGGTAAACGGGGAAATTTGCACACATTAAATGCTACTGGGGCCCACATATCTGACGTGGTAGTGCTAGAACTGAAAGGAACAAAAAGTGGTGCTGATTTTAATATTATTTTCTCCAGAGGTGCTATTAATGAAATTTACCCTTTAAAAAAAATATATTACATGATGCAAATGAGGTTGCACAACCACACATGCATGAGGGGGAACTCACACGTGGGCTTAGAGGGACTCAAGGGCAGCACTCCCATGATCCATTAAGCATGCCAATTGGGTCAATTACTAGACTTAGAGCCAAGCGATTTAAAGAAGTATTGAATGAACTGATTCAAGAAGTTTAGACTCAAGCAAATTCATGGAGGCCCATTGAGCATGGTGCACATAGCATCATCATGATTAAAGTTCTAGAAAAATCCAGTCAAAGCAAGCTTAATTTTAGCAAATAAATTGGCATGGTTACTTTCGCTTTTATTATAGGTCTAATTGTAAGGCTTGCATGCCAATTTGTTTAATTTCCTTATTTGTTTTAGTGGTAGGTGTAATGGCTAACAATAAAGTCATTTAAAAATACTTAACTTCCCTTTTCTAATTGTCGGCGTGATTTAGGTCCAAGAATAGAGTTAGTTTCCTGATTTGTTTCTTTTGGTAAATTTGAAAAGAAAGACTTGTACTTAACAGCCTATAAAATGTGTGTTTTGAAGGTTATGATCAGTTTTGGAATTTAGAATAACCAAAAAAAAACAAAAAAATAAAAGTGCTTTTTGTGTTTTTCTTACATTTTTTAAAAGACTTTTTGAACTTGTCAAGTTATTCTTGTGACGTTCAACAATCAAATTTATTATCTAGGTTCTTAAGGTGTTCTTGAGAGTCTTGATGTGGCGTTTGTCAATATTCATAGTTCTTGGTTCTTATCTTGCTAGGTTACGGATTAAGGCTCAAACAAGCTTGCATCTTGAAGGTCTTGAGGTTTGAATCCACGTTTAGTGTAGGGTTTCGTTATTTCATTGGCAAGGTTTATATCATTACATTTTCCACAACCATCAATTCAATAACAAAGAAACCAAAGCAGCCATCCAAATCTGCAGCAAACAAAATCCCCAATATTGGGGGGGGGGGGAGCAACCAAACATTGATGACAGTGCAAGGATATGGCGAGAGGCAAGGTGTTGACGCTGAAGAGATATCAACCAAAACGAGCATTATGGACGAAAGTGAATGAACACTAAAAATTTTTAAGGCTTACCATGAAGAAGGGAGATGAGGTTGGACAGTGGAAAGAAATAAGAGAAGAAAGAGCGCCAAAAAAAAAAAAAAAAAGGGCCAGGCAGTGGGAAAAAGAAAGACGAGCGTGGTAGAGACACGTGGAGCTATCTTAGAAGTGAACGAAAAACAGGTATTCGCTGTTAAAAGTGTTTATTATATTATTATTATTATTTTAATTGAGTAATCCAATTGAAAAAAAAAAATAAATTCCTGATTTTAAATTTCAATATTTATTTTTGTATTTGAGAATTAAATAACGTAAATTCTATGTAAAAATAGAAAATTAATTTTCTTGATAAGAAAAAAAAAAATTTCACACCTATTACATATAGAAATAAATTCCTCTCCCTAAAATATAGGAAATAACAAACTCTATACTAAATATACTCTTACTTTTATTTAATTATTTTTTTCATTTAACGATAATTTCTTAACTATAGTAAATATATTCACAATCCTTCTAACTTTTAAAAAGTAAATAACATAATAAGAATTTAATTTATTTAATAAATAGATTTCTTAATAAATTAATAAATATTTTTATCTAATTCTAAAATTTAATTCCATATAATTTAATTACTTTTTTTCATAAAATTAATTTCTTATTTTTTAAATTCTCGATAATTAAATGTGCCTTAGAATAAAGATTACAGAATATATGAAAAAGAGTAATTTATCCCTCATCCGTTCATAGTTGCTTCTTTGACTTTGTGCACTAATGTCTTCTGAACTCATCATGTAATTAGATTTTGCCTCTTAAAATTTTTATTTTAGCAATTTACGAATTTAAAAGGGTTTAACAAACCAACTCCAATTGACAATTTCAATGAAAATTGAGGCGTAAGTTAACTTAAAGTAATTAATTAAATAATTTCCATTCTTATCTATATTAAATTTAGGTTTTTAATTAAGTTTCATCAAAATTCAAAATCTTAAAACTTATAACTTTAGATTAACATCAATTGGAAAAGGCTCGAACATGCACAAGTCACAAATCAATTGACATGAAAACATTAAGAATCATTAATTAAGGTTTTTTTTTTTTTTTATACAAACTTGAAGTTCTTCAGGAGTTTTTTTAAAACTTAAAAATTCAGGATATAAAGGTGCTATAAATACAGGGGCAATAATGAAAAAAGAAAGAAAGAAAAAACCTTTTCCTTTACACCCCAAAAAAATAGGATGAGATCTTTCGGATAAGAGCAGAGGAGTGTTGGAAACGACATTTTCTTTTTCACTCAGTGGCAGGGTCATTCATGGTTGTCCTTTTCTTCAAATTCCCCTCTAAATTATCTTGATTCATTAGGATTTTCATAAAATTTTGGGACGAACATTATATTCCATTTACATTTATTCTGATTGATGTGAGCCAGTTGTAATAATTAATAGTTGTTGGAAAAATAATACTACAAGGTGTTGCAAAATGGATGCCCACTTATAGTCTGTTTGGTGAAATGAAATTTTATATTAAAATTTATTGATTTTTTAAAAATTAGTTATAATTATTGTTGACTTTTCAAAATAAGACAAAAAATGAAATGAAAATTTTAGATTCAAATCGGAAAGCCAAAGAAGATAAAGTGTACAAGATGTCGCTGGTCAATATGGAAACTTTAGTCTGTCTTTTGAACGCATGAAAGGTAAAACTTTTATTCTATGATGATGTAAACTGAAGTTGCCAAAGAATGCCTCCCTCGTGCCTATAAATAGAGCCTTACTTCTACTACTTTCTTTGAGATACGAAACAAGGTGTGAAGAGAGAAACACAATAACGAAAATAAGATTTATCAGTGTGGTGTGAGGGGAAACAATAAAAGGAGAAAGATAGATGTACCATGGAAAAAAAAAAAAAAAAAAAAGTGGTAAATATTAAAAGAGAGATTTTTTTTCTCAACACTTTTATTTCTCTGATTTGATATTTATTTATCTTAATTTCACAATAGTTCTATATTTTACCCTAAAAATAACACAACGGCTATTATTTTAGATAGCACTTTTTATTTTTCTTCTACCAACTTAGAAACCCATCTCATCAAGGTACGATAAATGAGAATTATTCTTCAAATAAATATTTAAAAATGTGAGTAGCAAGTAAAATCAAAAGGTCAATAGATTTATCAAATTATCAAAGACCTTTGCGTTGAAGATATGAAAGGAGACAGTATACTATAATTCTCTTATAAGAACGTGCAAGTTTTTGTTGTCAATTATTATTTTTATAATTTCGTAAGCCGATTCATGATGAGATTAGAATATTTTTAAATAATTTAGTCTGCTGCGTAATACTCGATAATCAAACTTTCAAAACCAACAGAAGATTGGATTATGTCAGAGTTGTTATATGTTGGAAAGACAATTTTTCAAACTTCAAAGAACGAAGGATCAAAATAATCAACGAGCATTCTTTCAATTTGTTCATTATCATCACCATGATCTTCAAAATATCCAACAAAGCACTTCCATGGCACTTCTTAGATCAGGTATATTAATAGCTCTAGTTGCAAGTGTTTCCAAGATTAAAACTTTGGTGTTGTCACATATGTCCTCTTTCAAGGCACCAAATCATGCAACAACACCAGCAACTGGAAATCTACTAGAACAGCTAACGGAATCACAGCAAAACGACACTTAATGGACAGATAAGATGCACTAGATCCATTTTACTATACGACATAAACAACTGTCGAAATTGTCCTAATTAACACTTGGATTTTTGACTCTAAGTGCATGTTTGGTGCTTCATATTAGATAATAATATTGTGCAATATCGTATTAAATTATGTTGTATTATGTTGTTGGTATATACAATGCGATAGTTGATTTTGCACCGCATTAAAATGTTATACTACATTAT